>JAXQQM020084698.1:0-278833 GCA_034641835.2 Pinus albicaulis | reverse complement strand
CTATATGTGCAAGATAACCTATCTCTTACTTTTTGTCGTTTTTGGATTTTTATTGATCTTGGTTGGTTTCCTAATGTGAGATGGAAATTCTAAAAGACAAGTATGGTTATGGATATTCAAGGCAATGATGTCCTTTATAATGATTTACCAACTTGAAACTGAAAAAAGAATTTGAAACATACAATGACAAAACTTGAAAGGAAATGAAAATGTGCTACTGAAATGAAAAAGGTGCTGTTAATCTAATAAATCAAAACAGTGAACTAGTGAGCATGAAACCAAACTATTCTTGCTGCTGTCTAAACACAAAAGAAACTATGTTGAAAGAAATCCAAAAGTTTCAATAAAGTAAATCTAAATCAAATTACATCAAACTGTCTTCTGATCCCTCATCATTAGTCCAGCTATGATTTTTGGAAGTAACCATAAACAACTTGAGTAACTGACATCTAACTTGCAGAAAGTAAACTAATATCAAACCACACATTCATAATTCAATCCCTCACCATCAGTCCAGCTGTGGCTTTCGGAGGTAACTGAAGATGTCATGCACAATTTAATATTTCTAACTTGCAGAAAGAAAACTAATATCAAACTACACATTCATAATTCAATCCCTCACCATCAGTCCAGCTGTGGCTTTCGGAGGTAACTGAAGATGTCATGCACAATTTAATATTTCTAACTTGCAGAAAGGAAACTAATATCAAACTACACATCCATAATTCAATCCCTCACCATCAGTCCAGCTGTGGCTTTCGGAGGCAACTGAAGATGTTATGAGCAGTTTAATATATCTAAATTTGCAGAAAGGAAACTAATATCAAACTACACATTTCATAATACAATCTCTCACCATCAGTCCAGCTGTGGCTTTCGGAGGTAACTGAAAATGACATGAGCAATTTAATATATCTAAATCTAACTACTGAAGTAAATGTGCAAGACTGAAATAAACAAAGCAATACCGGAATTAAACAAAAAAAACTAAGAAAAAATAAATTAACAGCAGAACAATATTGATTCCATGTCATTAGTCAAAAGATATGCAAATGCCTGGGCTGCCATGAAAAATTATGCTAAAAGCTATGATTTCAGAAAGCAATATAAATAAAGAAATATGAAAAAACAGAATTGAAAGCAACTTATCTAGAAAACATGTAAAAGCCTCCTTGGATAGCAGGGGCCCTCTGCTACCAATTTGGTGAAGTCCTTCAGCTCCTTAAAGTTGTAATCAAAATAGCATCAAAGAACTAAATTTCTCTATTAAAAAGAACTCACAAATTTACATCCCATTCCATCTTGAACTTTGTTACAAAAGACTTCTCTACTATTTTTTCCTTACTTCCTCATTACCCATGATAGGAGAAAGCTTCTCCTATTTATACAAAATATGAGGAGTCATCTCATTAATGGGAGTCCATGAATCTCTCCCTCCATCTCTAGAGTTACAATCAAAATAGGAAATGATAAGACACGTGTCTTTCTAGAGTTTCAACACAACTTGAGGAATGAGACACATATCCTCTTGATCCCATAATCTTCTCCAACCAAATTCGAATTTGGCCTTAGAGTGCCACATAAGGGTCCTCTAGAAGTCTCCTTTTGACCTACACATGTCACAAAACTCATAACACATATATAGATATATGAAACTATGTTAATTTTCTAGTTTCTAATCATAAATTCACTTAAAATACATAAAATAAATAACTTTGAAAAACAAGGATCCTAACCCATATATTTATGAAAATGATTACTTGATGTAGGGTTTTAGGTCAAATGGTTATGAAATAAGAGCTAAATGGTTATGACATAATGGAAATATGTATGAATATGGAGAACACTTTTGAGACTCAACATACCCCCCAACTGAAGTTGTTGCATGTCCTCATGCAACCATTGCAATGATTCATTTGTCCATGAGTTGATCTTTTATGAGTTTTGACTCATATAGATTCATTCTAAACTTTGCTTCTTGATTTTTCCTTTTTGGAAAAGTATAATACATTTGATTGCAACTTCTTCTTCTTCTTCTTTTTTCATTGGTTGGTTCTTGTGTGACAACCATTTTTTTTCCTTTTTTTTTTTTTTTTTTGAAGCATTGGTTCTTGTGTAACAATGCTTTATTTTATTTGTTGCATCAAAGTTCATGAAAACATTTAGAATCAATTTCTTCATCAATGAATTGATCATTTGCAAGGCATATAATCTTTTAGATCATGTTGCAACAATAGTTGGTTGGGAAGTATATGTGGGTGGAAATGAAATGAAAATGTATGATGGTGTATGACATGTGGATATGAAATGATGTTCCTTCCCCCCCCCAACTAAAGATATGACAATGTGGAAAAGGGAGTGAGGAATTTTCCAAAGTTACAATTTTAGCATTCTAATGAATTACATGACTAAAAATTAGAAAACAACATACCTTCACTTACCTTAAATGTGGATGAGTTGTGTATGTGTGGTGGCTGCAAAATTCTGATCATATTCTTCTTCAAGTGGCTGAATAAGAAGAGTCATGGATAAAGAGATGAGATGACATTTTATTTCTCCTACTAAAACTTGCTGAATCTGTTCCAAAATGCTGAAAATAATAGTCTTCATGTCTTCAAAATTCATTGGCACAATTCCTACTATGTGAAAAGATGTTCTGATGTCGAACATAGTAGGAAATTGTTGAATTAGTGGCCATTAATGGATGCCACTAGTCAACACGAGAACTCTCACCATTGATGACAATGAGAGTCAAGATGCCCAAATACATCTTGCTAGGTACGAATGATTTTGCTGATGTCGAGTCACCTAGAAGATCTGACGAACAAGGGACATTAATGTATTCCCATTGTTTGTCAGCATGAGAACTTGCCATTAAGGCATGCAAGCCTCAAGGTGTTTTCACAAAGAACTTAGACTCAAAGGACTATGTACTCAATAGTTTGCATTGAAGCAGGGCTTATTTGCGGAATGAAAATGACAAGAAATGAAAGATGGAAATGGAAGATGAAAATGGAAAGTAGAAATGGAAATGGGCAATAAGCATGTGAATGAGCTTCTTGCTTTTATTTGTGGTTATGAATGGACAAAAAGAAATGGAAAGTGGATGTGAATGTAAATGGAAAACATGAAGTGAAATGAGGTGAATGGTTTATTATGAGGTATGGATGTGATGGAGACAATAGTATCTGAAAGTTTTTCAAGTGTTTGGATCTGATTTTTCATCAACATATTTCCTCCTCTTTGCTGTTGATCATCCTCTTATGAAACAAATTGGTCTCTTAGAGAGACACCATTATCTTGTAGTCATTTGTCCTTCCTCCTGGAACCTGCAAAAAAATTAATACTTCTTCTGCAATGGAATGTAAGATTATCAAAGGGAGAGAGGTGATCAATCTCTCTAGTTATGATATTTACACACAAAACTAAGAATTTGTATTAATGAAACAAGTTTTCAAAGGAAAAATCAAAAGAATTTATACCTGTTTTGAAATTAGTGCCTCAAGTTGAATGTAGCTTCTTTTCAGCAATTTATTTCATTATTTTCCATTTCAAACTCTAATGATGGATTTCGCATTGTATAGATCTTGTTGAGACCTTTCCAACGATACTTGGATCATCAAAATCTGATTTTGTATGAGAAAGTTATGCTGATTTGAACAATGAGGTTTTTCCGCTGCGGAATTGGAGAACAGCTGCGGAATTGGACTTCAGCTGCGGAATTGGAGAACAGCTGCGGAATTGGACTTCAGCTGCGGAATTGGAGAACAGCTGCGGAATTGGACTTTAGCTGCGGAATGTCGACGGTTTCTGTAGCTAAAAATCTTGAATAAAAAAATTAGCCATTCATCCTTCATCATCAATCCAAAATTAATCAATACCTTTAGAAAAACGAGCAAATTAACTTATTCATTTCATTGATTCAAAATTATTGATTTTTTTTTTTTTTTTTTTTTAATGAATTATACAAAGCACAAAATGAAGAGCATCCTAGTTTTGGCCTTTGAAATAAAGTTTCAACAAATGATGCTAAATAAATAAACATCATAATGGTTGGCGTTTAATAATGTCATTGAAGCACCAAAAATTGCTGGGTCAAGTGCGAGCTCAATAGTGCCAATCTTATCTTGAGGAAGAGGATTACCATCCTCGCCAAGGATGAATAGAGAACAACCCATAGCTGGAGTGCTGAACGCCGCACGGGACTGTGATTGTAACAATGAACCTGCAACAAATCCACCACCAATTTTGGTACCACCACGATACTCTATAACTGGCTTTGTAAGAGGCTCTTCTCATTAGCCATAGTTATTCATCAACATTCGATGCCTTGCTACTGGGACTAAAGCATCTAATGCTTTGACCAGTCAAGACCAGCGACACAATTTGTTCGGAAACTTCAGTACATTTCTGAATTTGAAATAAATATCAGTGCTTTGCAGGCTGAAGAGTTAGAAGTGTTAGCCGTTCAAACAATGCAAGAGAGAAGAATTACTGAAATCCAACATTCAGAAAACGAAATTGAATTAAATTCAAAAATGAGTGGAATGTGCATTGAATGCCATGATAAGAGTTTGATTTTGATTAGAATTCTTCTTCTTGGATTTAGATAACCGAATTATCAATGCAGAGTGTCGTTTTCAAATTCTTCACTCAGAAAAAACCGTTTTTCCTCACGCGGCAGGCAAAAATGGCCTTCAAAGAACCGAGAAATTCTCCCAGACCGCCACGCATTTCGTAAAACGATTTCTGGGTTATCTAATTGACCATGTTGGCGAAAAAACCCATGTTTTATTTTTTCTAAACTCATCTCTGTTTGGCCAAATCGTGCTTTCAAAGTTTGGCGTTTTTCTCTGTTTTGCGTTTTTCTGTTTTGACCTCTGTTTGTTTTCTTTCAGGTTCGGCTATAGCTGCATCAATTCTCTGCAAATACTTGTTCTTTGGGAAGATTCCTGTCAAACTTCCAAATCAGATTTGCCTTTGCAAATATTGCCCATGCTTATCCTTCACCTAAGCATTCTTCAGTTCAATCAAGGCACGTTTTGCCTCTTTAAATTTTTTTTCAATTTCAATGCCTTGTTCTCTTACATGTGGCTGTGTTATGAATCTCAAGGAGCGTTTGGTGATGGCAGGCAGCGTTGGTAAGGCTGACAGGCCTAGTATAATAAAAGGGATTGGCATTGACAGGTTTGAATGGCGAGAGATTTGCACAAAGGCCTCACAAATTCTTTCAAGGATTTGGGGAATTTGATGATGTTTCTAGCTTGAATCCTACAGGTCGATAATGTTGTCATAAACTCTGAAACACAGCAACCTAGCAGCCTTGTAGCATCTCTAACTCCATCATTTTCAACTTCTACATGATTTTCATTATCAAAAGCAAAGAAAATCTGATGTTTCCGAGTCATAATACAGCTGCAAGCATCGTAAATGGTTGAATTTTTATGTTTTCTGTTGAGAGTAATTCATTTTTTTTCAAAATGCCATGGCCATTTCATTTTGTTTATTGATTTGTTATTGTTTTGTTTTGTTTGTTTGTTTGTTTTTTTTTAATTTTATTATTATTTGTTTTGTTAATAAAATTTCACATGTTATATTTTTTTTTTTAAAATTAAAAATACACATGTATATTTTACTAAACAAAATGATTTTTTTTTTATTTGTTTTGTTTTGTTAATAAAATTACATATGTTAAATTTTGAAAAATTAAAAATATACATATGTAATTTACTAAACAAAACAATTTATTGAATTTTTTTTTTTTTTTTTTAAATGATTTGTTATTAAAATTATATATATATTTTCAAAAATAAAAATATACATATATATCTTAGTAACAAAACAATTTAAACTTCTTTTTTTTTCATTTTATTTTTATTTTCATTTTTATTTTAATTGATTTGTTTAATAAAATTATGTATGTTATATTTTCAAAAATTTAAAAATACACATATATATTCATTAAACAAAACAATTTATTAAAATTAAAGTTTTTCATGAAAACAATTTTTTTTTTTTTTTTTAAATTGTTGAATCAATTGAAATGATGAAGTTTTATTTTGTCTCCTTTTTTTTTTCACATAACAATTTTTTTCTGATCCTCCAGATCACACAAAGTGCAGGAGGAGAGCATACTCAAGAATTATTAATTTTTTTTTTACATAACAATCCTTTTTCTGATCCTCCAGATCACACAAAGTGCAGGAGGAGAGCATACTTAAGAATTATTAATTTTTTTTAGATGTAAGAAATAAGGCTACCTAGTTACACTTCCCCGGCAACGGCGCCAAAATGTTTGGTCAATTTAGTGTGTCCTAAATTGCTAACATAAATTATCAATCAGGGATTCGTAAGCTGACGAAGTGTGGTGCACTATATGTGCAAGATAACCTATCTCTTACTTTTTGTCGTTTTTGGATTTTTATGAAATTCTAAAAGACAAGTATGGTTATGGATATTCAAGGCAATGATGTCCTTTATAATGATTTACCAACTTGAAACTCAAAAAGGAATTTGAAACATACAATGACAAAACTTGAAAGGAAATGAAAATGTGCTACTGAAATGAAAAAGGTGCTGCTAATCTAATAAATCAAAACAATGAACTAGTGAGCATGAAACCAAACTATTCTTGTTGCTGTCTAAACACAAAAGAAACTATGCTGAAAGAAATCCAAAAGTTGCAATAAAGTAAATCTAAATCAAATTACATCAACTTGTCTTCTGATCCCTCATCATTAGTCCAGCTATGATTTTCGGAAGTAACCATAAACAACTTGAGGAACTGATATCTAACTTGCAGAAAGTAAACTAATATCAAACCACACATTCATAATTCAATCCCTCACCATCAGTCCAGCTGTGGCTTTCGGAGGTAACTGAAGATGTCATGCACAATTTAATATTTCTAACTTGCAGAAGGGAAACTAATATCAAACTACACATCCATAATTCAATCCCTCACCATCAGTCCAGCTGTGGCTTTCGGAGGCAACTGAAGATGTTATGAGCAATTTAATATATCTAACTTGCAGAAAGGAAACTAATATCAAACTACACATTTCATAATACAATCACTCACCATCAGTCCAGCTGTGGCTTTCGGAGGCAACTGAAGATGTTATGAGCAGTTTAATATATCTAAATTTGCAGAAAGGAAACTAATATCAAACTATACATTTCATAATACAATCCCTCACCATCAGTCCAACTGTGGCTTTCGGAGGTAACTGAAAATGACATGAGCAATGTAATATATCTAAATCTAACTACTGAAGTAAATGTGCAAGACTGAAATAAACAAAGAAATACTGGAATTAAACAAGAAGTAAATTAGCAGCAGAACAATATTGATTCCATGTCATTAGTCAAAAGATATGCAAATGCCCGGGCTGCCATGAAAAATTATGCTAAAAGCTATGATTTCAAAAAGCAATCTAAATAAGGAAATATGACAAAACAGAATTGAAAGCAACTTATCTAGAAAACATGTAAAAGCCTCCTTGGATAGCAGGGGCCCTCTGCTACCAATTTGGTGAAGTCCTTTAGCTCCTTAAAGTTGTAATCAAAACAGCATCAAAGAACTGAATTTCTCTATTAAAAAGAACTCACAAATTTACATCCCATTCCATCTTGAACTTAGTTACAAATCTACTTCTTCATTACTTTCTCCTTACCTATGATAGGAGAAAGCTTCTCCTATTTATACAAAATATGAGGAGTCATGTCATTAATGAGAGTCCATGAATCTCTCCCTCCATCTCTAGAGTTACAATCAAAATAGGAAATGATAAGACACATGTCTTTCTAGAGTTTCAACACAACTTGAGGAATGAGACACATATCCTCTTAGAGTTTCAATACAACAAGGAAGTGAGACACATATCCTCTTGATCCCACAATCTTCTCCAACCAAATTCGAATTTGGCCTTAGAGTGCCACATAAGGGTCTTCTAGAAGTCTCCTTTTGACCTACACATGTCACAAAACTCATAACACATATATAGATATATGAAACTATGTTAATTTTATAGTTTCTAATCATAAATTCACTTAAAATACATAAAATAAATAACTTTGGAAAACAAGGATCCTAACCCATATATTTATGAAAATGGTTACTTGATGTAGGGTTTTAGGTCAAATGGTTATGAAATAAGAGCTAAATGGTTATGACATAATGGAAATATGTATGAATATGGAGAACACTTTTGAGACTCAACACAAGGATGCAGGGATCGAGAGACATAAGACCACGGTTTATACTCCTCAGCAAAATGGAGTTGCTGAACGCATGAACAGGACTCTTTTAGAGAGAGCAAGGAGTATGCTGAGTAACGTCGGGTTGCAAAAGGAGTTGTGGACGGAAGCAGTGGCAACAGCTTGTTATGTGATAAACCGATCTCCATCGACGGCCATAGACTGCAAGATTCCGCAAGAGGTATGGAAAGGACACCCTTGCAGACTTTTCTAACCCGTAGTGTTTGCCAGCATGTATATGCTCTAGTGCCTAAACATCAACGAACTAAATTAGATCCAAAGTCTAAAAGGTATATCTTTGTTGGGTATGGTAATGGAACAAAGGGATATAGATTGTGGGATCCTACTACCCGCAAAATCATCATCAACAGAGATGTAAAGTTTCATGAATCCTCTCTTGTACAGTTAGATGTAGATAGTAAATTGAAACAGGATGATGTATTTGATTTTCAAAGACATTCACGAAGACTTCTAATGATAGTCATGATGAATGTCTGGGATATCAGTCATGAATGGTGTTTTAATCGATTATGAACAGGTTCGATGCAGGTCGTGAACAAAGTCTCGTATGCAGGTCATGAAGAAGTTCCCTATGGTGGAAGCTGGCCAATCTGTGGGAAGCACCGTGAAACATCCTTAAGGGGGAGGTCGACAAGAATCAAATGCTACCAAGAAGGTATGATGTGATTATGTTACTTCGCTACTTATCACATTTATTAAGGAACTCTGCCATCAGAAGCAATAGAAGGTTCGAATAGTGACAAGTGGAAAGCAGCCATGAAGGACGAAACGATGGCCTTAAGTAAGAACGGCACATGGGATCTGGTTGAGCTTCCGAAAGACAGGAAAACTGTGGGGTGTAAATGGGTTTTCAAGCTGAAACGGGGTGTGAATGATACGGAAAACAGGTACAAAGCGCGACTGGTTGCAAAAGGGTTTTCTCAGAAAGCTGGTATTGACTTTCATGAGATTTTTTCACCAGTGGTTAAAATTGTTTCAATTAGAATTGTGTTAGCATTAGTGGCTTTGCTTGATTTAGAGTTGCAGCAATTAGATGTTAAGACTGCATTTCTACATGGAGACTTAGATGAGGAAATATATATGGAACAACCGGAAGGGTTTGTTCAGCATCGCAATAAGAAATTTGTCTGCAGGCTCAAGAAGTCATTATATGGCCTGAAGCAGTCGCCTCGGCAGTGGTATAAGAAGTTTGATTCTTTCATGTTGAGTCAGAAATATGTTAGAAGTGAATATGATCATTGTGTGTACTTCAAGCAATTGAAAAATGGCATGTTCATTATCTTAGTGTTGTATGTTGACGATATGCTTTTAGCAAGCAAAAGCATTGATGAAATCAACAGGTTGAAGACTCAGATGGCAAGGACATTCGATATGAAAGATCTAGGAGCAGCAAGACAGATTTTGGGCATGGAGATTTTCAGAGACAGGAGTAATGGTAAGCTGTGGCTATCACAAGAGAAGTATGTTGAGAAGATACTTTTGAGATTTGGTATGAATAATGTGAAGCCTGTGTCAGTCCCTTTAGCTTCCCATTTTAAGCTTTCTTCGAGTTTATGTCCTAATACAGATGAAGAAAAGGATTATATGTCTCGAATTCCATATGCTAATGTAGTAGGATGTTTAATGTATGCGATGGTTTGTACTCGACCAGATATTTCACATGCAGTTGGGGTTGTCAGCAGGTACATGGCAAATCCGGGTAAAGAACACTGGTCAGCAGTGAAATGGGTGCTTCGGTACTTGAGAGGCACAAGTAGTTATTGTATTACTTACAATAAGAGTAGTGAATTTGTTTGCGGATATGTTGATTCCGATTTTTCAGGTGATTTGGATAAGAGAAGGTCAACTTCAGGGTATGTCTTTACTCTTGCAGGTGGAGCTATTAGCTGGATGTCGAAGCTACAAAACATTGTTGCTTTATCCACTACTGAAGCAGAATACGTTGCTGCTTCGCATGCTTGCAAAGAGGCGGTTTGGTTGAAAGGTTTGCTTGGTGAGTTTGGTAGGCTACAGGACAACATAAGGTTACTTTGTGATAGTCAAAGTGCAATACATTTGGCTAAGAATCCGGCCTATCATAGTAAATCAAAGCATATTCCAATTAAGTACCATTTTGTAAGACAGGTTATTACTGAAAGGGGAGTCTCTCTTGAAAAGGTGCATACAAAGGAAAATTGTGCAGACATGTTCACGAAACCAGTTTTGTTAGAGAAGTTGTGTTGGTGTTTGGCTTCTCTTGGCTTGCAGAAAAGATAAAATAATAAATAAACAGGGCATCAGGCTAATTGTTGTCAAGGTGGAGATTGTTGAGATTTTCAGTTTTATTAAAATAGTCAAAAATCTCAGTAGGTGAAAAAAATTAGGAATTTGTTGCTAGATTAACTCCAGTTTGTTGGGAGGGAGTTAATGCATCCTAAATTTGAGTTGAGAGGATTTATGAGGAAGTTAGATTCTCCTTGCTATAAAACAGGTATCCATACGGATTGTTTTGAGTGTGTGGGTGTGAGAGTTTGTAATCTCCTGTTTGATTAATAAGATTGCCTATGCCTATGTTGTGTGGACGTAGCCCAGAATGGTTGGGTGAACCACGTTAAACTCTGCTTGTCTCATGCTTTCTGCTGTGTGTGTTAATTTTTTAATGTTTTCCGCTGTGATTTCTCCAACATAAACTACTAGAGTGCCTTAAAGATAATGCTGCCTAATGGTATTAGCAACCAAACAGCTGATACTTTCCATGGATGTCTGCCAGGAACTGCAGGAGTGAGTGTGGACTTTCAAGAATCAAAACCATACAATCCCTTCAAAATCGTGGTCAATTTTTCTTGTCATTCTCACGATTCTTAAACATGCAGATGCCAAGTAAAGAAGTTCGCCTTAAACAATGTGTTCCAAGTCGTATGCCCGTCAATTTTGTTGAGTCGGGGTGACTCAAGACATTGAAAATGCAAATTCTCTGTGATTCATTGAATATGCATCGTAAGCATGCCAATGCTATGCAGTTTGCACGGCTCACGATTATTGAAGACAACAGTGCGATTATTTAGATTTCTATCTAATAGGTGTTAGCTATGTTTGCTCTGTTTATTTTAGAATAGGGTTTTCATAAATTTTAATATGGGTTGTTTATTCTGGAATATAATTTGAATGATTAATTTTTTTAATAAATTTAATTTCAATAATGTTTGAAGTTATTTTTTATGGTGGAAATGGATTTAGTACCATCAAGAATATCTCAACACCTAACATCTTGAAGTTTGATAGATAAATATATATAACTAGAATTTCCAAAAATTCATGCTAGAATTTTTCAAAATCATTGCAGACTTTCTATTTTTTTTTTGTGTCTTTTAGACTACCACTTTTTAATATAGAATTCTAGATAATATCCATAGTAATATAGGCTAATCAATAGTCCATATTTATCTACAAAGTAGTTATGTCTTTTTAATTAAATTGATTAAATAAGAAAATATCATATGAAATGAATTGTGATTTTGTTTTGTTAGAAAGTTTATTTACCTATTAAGAATATCCATAGTTAAAAATATTGTCTCATATTGTGTTGTTTGAAATGTATATATGTTTATTTTATATATTAATTATTTTTATAATTAATAATAATTTTAAATGAATTTATACTTTATTTAATTAATGTTTTTTTCAAATTTAGCAATGTGATAGATATCATGAGTTCTTTTTATTTTTATTATTGATGTTTATCAACATTTATCAACTATTTAATTTACATGGGTGTGCTAGTTTGTTGATTATCTGAGTTTTTGTATTTTTTTGTATTTTTAAGTATTAGTTTTTGTGTAAATTTTAATATAATATTTTTTTTAATTGTAAATTTGAATTTTTGTTAGATTTTTTTTTTAAATGCATTAATAGATTAAAAGTGTATGTGGACAATAGACAATACACAAGAGCTACTTAGTAGCTAGTACTTGTCCCTTAGTTTAAATATAGCTAATTGGAGTATAAATTAGATTTATAACTTTATTTCTTTGGCAATGCCGGTTCAAATTGATATGGAGAAACTTAGTTTCAATTCAATGAGATGTTAATTCCTAGAAACTTGTTGCATAACCAATTGTCTCTTATAAAGTTTATGGGAGTCGTACAAGATTGATATAGAGTTGAATGCAATTGTGTTTGTAGCAGTGAAGACATGGGAATATGGAACACAATTTTTAATGTTATCTCTCAAATGAAATCTCTTTTTAAACTAGAATTTTTCTTTTGCAAAGAAAAATGGAGTTGGGATGATCTATAATTTTTAAATTAAATTACAAGAACAAATTAATTGATATTTATGAATATTTTGTAATAACAATTGTTTTACTATTAATTTAACAACTAATTTTTTTTTGTAAGCTTAGGTGGTTCCTTCTATTTTATATTAATAAATTCGGGCAAAAGATACAAAACTAGACCTCAACCTGCCCACAGGAAACCAGGTATTTTGGCCATCGAAGTTCAAAGTATGTCAACCAAAACATAAAAAGTCTTAACAGTCTATACCATATATGTCGATATTGAATATCTAAGTCTAGAGACAACAGCATATACAAAAAGGACTAACCATTTAAAAGAAAGGAAAACATTGGATCAAGAAAGCCTTAATCTTCCTCAGATTCGACAGACACTGGATCTTTGGCTGTACTCCCTGGTAATTCAACGGTAACCTATTGCATAGTCTTAATTTCCTTCTCCAACCTTGCAAGCCTCGCATATTGATGCAATTGACACAAATTGATTTTCTGAATGTTCCTATTAATATCTGCCAAGGTTTATTCCAGCTTTGTCTCAGCTATGGACATAACTGCCTTGGCTAACAACATTTGATTAACCAATAAGTTCGAACAGATTGTTGAAACAGAGAGGCTTGACCCCGAGTGTGCCCAGGGTCAGTAATGACAGTCTGCATATCCTCCAGAGCCATATCATCTTCCATATCTGTGTTATTAAGAACCTCAGTTTCCCACCCATAAATACGAGAATGAACATAATTTGGAATATCTACCATAAAAGTTTGAACCAGTGGTTCAAGATCTTGCTGAGCAGACTTCCTTCTTCTTTTCTAGTGTGTTTCAAAAGAAGGCTGCTTACCATTTCCCCCAGCAGGTTTCCTTCCTCTTTTAACCATTTTAAAGAGATCTAACAAATCTGTTAAAACTACCATCCAAACAGCAGCACGAGTCAGCTTCATAGTTAACATGTAAGGCAAAGCTCAAAGAATGACTCCATCTTCCAAGTTAGTCACCATGAGTAAGATAAGAGGTATGGTTATATAAATTAAATCACTAATAACTATAGATGGATATCAAAACACTTAGTTTCTAATCAAAATACTTAGTTCCTAGAACATTTAGTATAGTGGAAATAAAACAAAAATAAAAGATATATATATATATATATATATATATATATTAAAATAAATAAAAGATATCATTACTTTTTTGAAATATTTTCCAAAATATTATACTTTTGTATTAAAGTGATTTAACAAAATTCACACATTAACTTTTTGCATGGTAACTCGAACCATTCTTCTATCTCTAGTTAGAGGAAAGAAGATAAAACAACTTTAACAAACCAATTGAAACAAATGAGAAATGAAGGTTAATCTCTCAATAAATGTTAAATAAAACAAATTCAACAAAGTTAGGAAAAAAATGCTCACCATCCTAAAAATTAGTACCTATACATCAATAAAAAAAATTTAGGAAAGAAATGCTCACAAGATTCTAAAAACTAATAATTAATTATCACAAGAAAAAAAAATATGATTAATATAATTGAAATTGAAAATAAAGAAAAAAAAAATGTATAAGTCAAATTAAAAAGTAATAAAAATTATAATATATATGGAAAATATTTTTAATTTTTTTTCTTCTTAAAAATTTGTCATCTTAAAAAAAAAAAACAAAAATAATAATAATATGACTAAAAAAAATCATTGGAAAAAGTTTATTTAATTATTTTTTCTTTTCTAAATTTTGCCGTGTTAAATTGAAAATATGGAAAAAAAACTATAATTCATGAAAATGGTAATAATAGAAAAAAAAAAAGAAAAAAATCAAAAATTAAATAAAAAATAAATAAAATTAAAAACAAAAAATTAGTATTTAATAAAAATAAAAATTATTAAAAAATTCATAATAAGAACTCAACCAATTACTTTACAAATAAATAAATTTAAATAATAATAATAAAATAACAAAAAATATATTCTCAAAATTATGAATAAAATGCACAATTTTTTAATAAAAACAAATTAATACATAGTATAAAACAAAACTAAATAAATAATATAATAACACTGAAACACGTGCAAAACCCAACTAATGTGGAACCCAATATATAATGTGAATGTACACCAATATGAATATGAGTATACACCATGTGGGCCCTCATATTACTACACACCGTGTTATTCTCGTTTTTGGTAAGGGTGATTATTTTATGAGTTTGTCATCATTTTTAAAATTAGGGATTTTTTTAGTGGAAGTTTTCATTTAAATGAAAGTCAAAGAACTTGGGCAATAATAAAATCCTCCTGCAGCATCTTTGGTGTGTGATCGGAAGTGTTCAAGCCCCGACGATTCATGGGCGAGAAGGGGCAGTAACTTCTGCACTACCTGGTCTGGTCCAACGGTCCCGAAACCGTTAGCGAAAAAAAACACTAACATTCTAAATGTAAGTTGTCACGTGATTTTACCGTTGTATGGGACTCTAGTGGAGTGAGGATTTATTCATTAATTCTTTAATGTGAAAAAAAAAACTGGTATTTTTCTTGTGTTGGGTCTCAAAACTGAATCCCTGGCCGTTACTGGCATACGGCCATTTTTCTTGGCTTGGGTCTCAAAACTCAATCCCTCAATCCCTCACCGTTAGCTTAAAAAACACTGGAATTTTTTTGTGCTGGCCTTTCTTGAGGGGATTCTGAAATCACCATGGAAAAATAAAAAGTACTAGCATTCTGATTATAAATTTCCATGTGATTTTACAGATGTCTCGAGACTCGAGTGAGGATTTATTTAGTTTCTATTTAATGTCAATAATGTCTGAATTCAATGATGAAATTTGGCAATTAAAATTACAAAAATTGGAGCCGAGGCCACATTTATGAATTATTCCATGTAATAACTGCATAAGGAATTCAAATCTCCGGTCAAAATTAAAAGGAAAATTTTCTCATGGGAAAGGGAAAAAGAATAAGTTGAGGATCTAGAGGTCCATGAGAGTGCCAATTTTCTTAACGGCATCTAATATTTTATGACATCTTCATTTTCAAATGGACAATATTTTCTATTTCACTATGATTATCGAAAAAGATGAATAGATATCTGACACCATGAATAAATGAAAACATAGTATATGTGATGAATTTTAAGGATTACGTTTAGTAGATATTTTTTTTTAATTAAAAAAAAAAAAAATTCATTATTTTTGATAAATTTTCAAGTGTATTTTGTTCAAATGAAGCAATCATCATTTTGAATTTTGTATTTGCATAATCTTAAAATTTAGATTGATTTTTATGCTTACAAATATAATTTAAATTATAAAATATAAAGATAAATTATATTACATTATTTTAAAATAACATAAAATTGAATTTAGTTATAAATTAAATAGAATGGTTAGTAAATTTGGATAAACATAAAAAATATTTATTTTATTGAACATTATTGATAATAAAATGTGGAGACTAAAATGCAAGTGAATTTATTGTTATTTTCCTTCTCCTTTACCAAATGCACTTTTTATTTTTATCTCGAAAAGATTTTCTCTTTGAGCTAGGTTTTTCTTTTTGGGAATTATTATTTGTTGAATATGTTCCATTTGTGTTGTGAAATATTTCTTAAATAAAAATATCATTAAAATCTTGCTTATTCCACTATTTCAAAAAAAAATATTTCCCCAAACAGTTCATTTTGGGAATTATTATTTGTTGAATATGTTCCCTTTGTGTTGCGAAATATTTATTAAATATCCTTCAATTCTTGCTTATTCCACTATTTCAAAAAATCTATTTCCCCAAATAGATAGATGTCAGCAGAAACCATGTTGAAAGCTCCATGTCAACAGAAACCATGTTGAAAGCTCCTTGTTGTAGTTGGTGTTGCCGCTACTCAGTGTTGTAGTGGTTGTAGTGGCGGCAATCCTCTCTTCTACTTTATGTTAACTATGTTGTTCAAAATAAGTTGAGACTACTCAGTAGTGGAAACTCTATTGTATTTTGTGGAAACCTCTCAATGGTTTATTTTAACCTTGTTGCTAAAATAGAGTATTGTATATTAAAATTAATATTTATAAAAAGTCTTTATAATAGATGTATAAAGACTCCTTTTATTGCTTTTAATATAAAATACTTCAGAAAATATTATTATATTTTATAATTTAACATTTTATGATATATATCATTATCCTAATTTTTCATTATTTAAATAAAAAATAATATGAAAGTTTCATTAATATTCTTTTACTCCTTTTTGAAATTTAATTATAATAAAAAAATTATTCGCTAAATTTTTTTTGTTAAAATAAATTTAGAATTTTTAAAATTTTCATTAATAAGCTATTGAAATTGTTAATTGGTTTCTTCATAATATTGTTATCTTTATGGTACAATATTTGTACAATTAGTTCTATGCATAATTGGTGTGTGTTAGGTGCAATGAGGAGCACCTAACACACACTAACTATGCATAAAAGGGTAAAAATATTTTACAATGAATTCACCACTTTCACATTGAATTCCTTTGGCTCCAACACGTAACACACTAACTATGCATAGAAGGGTAAAACCATTTTACAATGAATTCACCACTTTCACATTGAATTCTTTTTTGCTCCAACACTCATCCTGTTAGGGCAATATTTCCTAATGGTTGCAAGAATCCTCATTAAGCAAAGACACAATTATGCATCACTTTTACAACCAATTAAGATACCTCAAATCTTTCTTGATATAGTGGAACAAGCAATATTTTGGGGATATTTTTATTGAAGAAAAATTTCAGCACACAAATGGAACATATTCAACAAAGAATAATTCCCAAAAGGAAAAACCTAGCTCCAAGTTCAAGTGGAAGAAAAATAAATGGAAAAGAGGAAATCCTTTGGAGACAAAAGTAAAGAGTGCATTTGAAAAAAGAGGGGGACAATAACAATAAATTTTTTCACCACACTACGATATACCATTGATATCACAATCATATCTTTTGCATCAAAAATATCCAAGACAATAAATTAGAAGCTCATAAGGATATTGAGAAGGAATTGATCACCTTTTATCACTCTCTCTTCTAGGGGGGATCATTTCCTAGCCATTTATGAATTCACTTTCCAAATCCTGTCCTTTCTCTCTAATGGTAAAAATGAATCACTTCTTAGAGAAATAACTCTAGCCAAATGTAACCTTCATCCACAACTTTAATCTATACAATGGTAAAAATAAAAAATGAAAAATGAAAAAAATTACCATGAAGGTTCTAGATATAAACATTATAAACAAATAAATCTTAACAAAATACCATTATGAAATTTCTATCCCCCACTATGACATAAATATGTAAATTCACATTTTATTTTATAAAGGTTCACACCTTGGCAAGCTCGATTCTTTGTGCCACGGTGCCATGGTACCTGCTCATGGTTTTAAACATGATTACATAACCTAACCTTTATTTAAGTCTTGTCATCTTATTTTTATAATGCTAGAGAGATTGGCAATACAATAATTGAGGTGATAATATTTATGAAGATCTGGATCGCATTGACTTAAGAGGTACATAATGTTTATTGTGTTTTATTGCATCGAACCGGCTTGCACTTATTTACCTGCGTTACCAGTGAAGTTTAACCCTTCATAGCTAATTTTCGTAATAGATCTTCACCGAAAGTTGTGTTTATCCTTCGGACACCTGGTATAGTAGGTGTTGTTGATCTTTCAGCCAGAGATCGGATAGTCGGAGGGTTTGTTAGGGTAACGAAACCCTACCCTATTCTGGCATTTTGCCCTCATCTGTTGTCTGGATCTGCAAATGGTTCATGGCGACAACATCGTTGGAGTTGTTTGTCTTTTACGATAGAAGGGGTACTTTTTTAACCTTGTCTTTACTTGGTTAATGAGTTTCTCTCATTTTTTTTTCAACTCATCACTCTCACAGAGTTTCTTTGTTATTTTTTTTATATGATTTGTGTTTTAATAATATTCAGTAAATGTTATGTTTGCAGGTTCTAATGCGGCTAGAAGGATTCATCTATAAAGATATGGAGTTTCCTCCAAGATCACACCCCACATATTCTGTAATTTACTTTTGGAATCTTGTAGCACGTTTAGGGTTTTTGTTATTTCTACAATCTCCATTGTTGAGATTCTATGTCTTTCTACCTTCTGAATTTATGGAGAAACTCCCTTTCTCCTGTGGCGCACCACAACTCCCTAGACCAGAGGAGGCAGTGCGCGTCAAGATTTATTGGTGAATCTTCAGCAATGAGTTCAAGTAAGTATTTATATTAAATTTTATGCTCTGTATTTGGCTATTATTGCTTGCAGCGATACTGAGGGTTTTATCCCTCTGGTGTACAGGTTACTAACTCTTTCCAAACCTCATATATATTTTTCCACAAATGACTTCTCGTCTATCCTGAATTCATAGACCATATGTTTTACTGTTATTGTATTATTTTTTTAATGGTTAAACCCTCTTTCAAGGTGCTCTCGGGCTTAACTTGGTCGCTCATTATTTTTAAATAAAACTGTAATATTCACAAAGGAATGGGACCACTTTTGTTGAGACTATGGTATCTATTCATGTTGATGAGCTCGTTACTTCCCCTTCTTTCGGGATGAAGTCCACCTGGAATTTGTGACTATGGTTTTAACTATTATTTTTTCTTCCTGTCAATGAATAATAAATGTTACACTTCACATGTTTATTTATGCTTCGTAGTCTGTTGGTTCTCAAGTTGTCTTGTAAGTTATGTATTGTTCATTGTGCCCACTCAGGATTCTTGTCAATTTAGTTATATTCAAACCCGGGTTTATCGTTTTCCTGGTGTTACATTTCAGATGGTTTTTCATCAATCTCTGAGCCCGAGTTTTTCCAATTTTATGGTTTCGGTATTCTAGATTGTTAGAAGTAGAAGTTTAACCGTTAAACACGTAAATAGATTACTTGGATGCTTGTATCTAGATCTCCTTCCATTTCCCTTTTGAATTTTGTATTACATTTAACTCTGTACATATTCGCATAGTTGTTCCCTTGTTTAATTATTTAGTTTGCGAGCAGTTTTTCCTTCCGCTTCTGAATAAAAGATAACACATGGATTTTGTTTATCATGCTCCTTTGGTTCATCTTTCTTTTCCTGGTTGGTATCATAGAAGAATTTATTATGTACAAAAATATATACAGGATTTTACGTACAACATTTGTCTAGTTAGCATTCTTGATTAGTAGGAAATTAATCTAAATCGGGGCAGCAGACACAAGACTCTTTCTCATTAATTCCGGCTAGGGTCTTAAACTATTGTCACCCATTTACAAGATAATTCTGGTCATATAGTTTACTATGAAAACAACAACTATACCAGCTAATTTTCTAAACTTACTATTTGCCTAATAAATTTTCCAAAAATTATTTCACAGACATAATTTAAAAAATATATATTTTCCAAACATTCAATATAGAGACATGTTCTTCTTTCCAGAAGATTTGCATAACATATTTAGCAAATAAAAGTTTAAACACAATTTAACTTTGAAATAAATCTAGCCTTTCTCTTATAATGCTTTATCTTATATTCCGAGATTTTAATTACTTATCTCAGGTTAGACCAAAATATAATGGTAGCCTCCAAACCATGAGAGAGGAAATCACATCCTCATCTCCCCCCATGCTCCTCACTGGAGCAAATTTAATTCAGCGGTTCTGCTGGAGAAATACCTCAATACCACTATCTAGCCTCTTCTCCAAGTTTAGGTTGCAGAGTTCCACTCGTACTAACTAGATTTTGACCACTCTCACCTTTTAGCCCTCTGGTTGTCTCTTCTTATTTTCACTAAACCCCTCCTCCTCTATGGGATTTTCCTTTTATCCTTAAAGGAGAAGGTAACTGTTAAATAATTTCTTTAATCCAACTACTCTGGGATATTGGAAAAATTTATCCATAAGTTATGGAAACAAAACCATGAAGTAATTCTTTATTCAAAGAAGAAAGCAAAACTTGTCCATCAACTGGTTAACATATTTTTTAATCTCTTCTTACTTAAAAGTCAAAAGTATATTTTTTAAATAATAACATAAGGGAATTAAAATGGGTGTTACATATTCCCCCACTTGAGGTTAACATTGTCCTCGGTGTTTTACTCCATCCCAATAAATAATTATGGATAATCCTCTCGTACAAAGCCTTCATCTTCCCAAGTAGCCTCTTCTGGGCCAAAGTGCTGCCACTACACTTTAACTTGGGTGATGGCTCGCCTCTGGAGTGTTATTTCTCTCTGCTCGAGAATACGATGAGGCTTTTCTAGAAATTCCTCGTCTAGTTCGACCTACAACCAGCAAAAAACTAATTACTTGATTTCATGTTATATCCTTTTAGAGATCCCATTATCCAATTTAACTGACTTGTATGTTTTTCAAATGTATTGCATTCTTTGGAAAATGCACATGTCCTTTCAATATAGATACATGAAACACATTATGAACCCATATGTGACTAGGTAAAGTGAGTTGATAGGCTACCAGCCCCACTCTTTCCAGATTTTGGAAAGGTCTACAGAACTGGGAAGCCAACTCGGCGTAATTAGTGCATATTAAGGTGCTTTGCTTGGGTCTAATTCTTACATACACATGATCACCTACTTCGAATTCCCGATATGTCATCCTTCGATCCGCATATATTTTATGTCTATCCTGGGTAGCTTTTAGATTCTGTCGGATCTTATCTACTTCTTGCTCCATCTCATCCAACATTTATGGCCCAAGCATTAGTCTAGGTTCTGGGCTACTCGAATTGATGGGTGTCCGGAATTGCCTACCATATAATGCCTCAAAGGGACTCATCTTGAGAGATTCTTAGTACCCATTTTTGTAGGAAAATTCTACTAAGTGCAAGTAATCTTCCCACTTTGTGGGCTGCTACATCACATATATACGTAACATGTCTTCTAAGATTTGATTCACCCGCTCGGTCTGCCCATTTTTATGTGGGTAGTAGCTTGTGCTAAATTGAATTTGTGTGGCCAAGCCACTGAACAGTGCCTTCCAAAAGGCTGAGGTGAGTTTCACATCTCGGTCTGAGATGATAGTTTTTGGAATTCCATGTAATCTAAACACCTCCCTCGTGAATATGGCAGCAATTTGCACTATGTTCTAACTGGATTGTACCAAAATAAAGCGAGCTTCTCTGCTCAGTCGATTAAATACCACCATTATAGATTCATTGTGTCTCTTCTGTCTTGGTAGACATGAAATGAAATCAAGTGAATGACTTCCCACTTCCATTCTGGTATAGGGATAGGTTGTAACAAACCTGTCAGGTGGTGATGCTCCACCTTGACATGTTAACACTCCAGGCATTTGGTCAAGTATCCAGCGATATTTTTACTCATTCTAGGCCAAAAGTAGTCCCTTCTGATTGCTGTCAATTTTTTTTGGTAACTCGGGTGTCCACAATAAGAGCTTCGGTAATACTCATCCAAGATCAGCTCTTTTAAGATCACTTGATTAGGGATTTATACCTGATCTGAAAGGACTCTATTAGTTTTTTTGTGCTAAGTGTCTTTTCAATTTCTAAACATGTACATACTTTTCTCATTAGTTTGCTTAAGGATTGAGGATTTTAACAATGAAATGTAGATCATTTTAGTGAATTAGAAGCATGAAATAAGCACAAATAACACTGAAAATAAGTGTAAAATAGATAAATAAGTCACCACATAACATTTACATAGCAGGCATGATGAAGGAGTTCACCCCTCCTGGCCTACATCTGCTGGTCCAGCTCCCAATGGTATGCCCATCTTTCATTATGCTCTTAATTTTTCAAATACATGTAGTTGCAGGCCTCTAATGGTTGTTTTCTCTACACCAATGGCTCCAGAATGCTCCAATTAGTCTAGAATGACTCTTCATTCACTCTTAATGGGTGAAAATTGAGTCTCCAACTCATTTTCCCAATAACACCTAGAAAAGCTTCACTAAATGTGGAGGACTCTACTTAACTGGAGTAAAATTAGTGATTCCCGCCATCAATTTAGGCGTTGGCTAAAATTCCGCTGAAATAAACCGTTTAAATTTAATTTTTGGTTGGGCACATGACCCGAAACCCCGCGGTTAAAAACCAATCGTGGTTTGGGCAGAACCCGCATTAAACTCTGATGAAAACATTGGATCATGGTTGAGTTATGGGTTTGTGAAACTTACGACAGAAAACGTTGGCATTAAACCATGCCAAGTGACAAATCAAACGTTACGGAAATTTTGTTGGAGGTTACGCCTTAACCATCGGGTGATAGCATTTGTTGTAACATGTGACCACTTGCTATGGGACCGCTGGTGGGTTGGGACCGTCGACGGTCCCAACCCCCAAACACGTTTTCCATTATAGTTTAATATAAAACCATGAATGTTATATGTTAAGTAATAATGTGCAGCTCAGGCGGTGGAGTCGTGTGGTTGCTCTGCCGGAGGTCTAGGGTTCGACTTATGCGGCCTCACCCCAAAATTTTAACATGATACTAAAGGGACACGTGGCAGCCTCCGGGCTGGTCAGGTACAACCATATTCAACCAATAATATCGTGCCACTTGTCAGCCTGGGATTGGTTCTGAGGAAAGGAATATTGCTCAGAATATTCCTTTTGCTGACTGTGCATCCTCCATGCTGATTGGGTGTCTTATTCAACCTTGTCTCAAAATTAGATGTTTGGGAATTCGATCATAATACGATATCTCCCTCATACAACATCAGTTTTTTGAACCGTTCACGGTGCCGGAATCAGGAAGATGAGACCTACGCAACCATCCTAGTTTCAAAACAATCTTGTGACTTTCAATTTTTAGCAAAATTTATGAACTCCTGATCACTCCTCCCCATTGGGAAGTTTTTAGACCCCAAAAGACTTCATTACCTTTTCAGTAAATGAGGGTACATCTCCCTCACCTTTCCAACCTCCATCCACTTTGCCTTGCTTGGTTTAGTGCCTTTGAGCCCAACTCGAAGGTAGTCAACACTTCCCCTCTTGGATGCTCTTGTCCTCCTGTCAAGAATTGTATCTTCCTTAAGCTCATCCAGAAATTCTAGTGAGAAATCTTCAATAGTAGACAGTTGAACAACACTTCCTTGATCATCGATCAAAGGTAGCTCATACAAATGTAAGTTTTCAACATTAACAACTGAATACATTTGCATATATGAAGGCAAGTCAAGTTGAAATGCATCATTACCAACTTGCTTTATGATCTTGAATGGACAATAGAAAATGGGCTTGAGCTTTCTACCTTCCCCTTGCATCCTTTCTTTGCTAATGTGCAACCATACCTCATCTCCCTCTTGAAACTTGTGATCAAATATATGTTTGTCATGCCTCTCTTTGTATTTTCTTTGACTTTTCTCAAGTTGTTCTTGAACATGTTGATGTATAATCTGAATTTTCTTAATGAAATTTCGAGCCTTGTCAATATCACTATGACCATCAATTGCAACATCCTTTCCAAGGTGAAGTCTAATGGCGATTTTTTAAAATACCCAAAGCATACTTCACAAGGTGATGTCTATGTAGAAGAGTGATTTTCTTGGTTGTAAGCGTGTTGAATATAATGCAGTTGCTCATCCCACAACTTAAGATGTTTGCTGCAATATCCTCTCAATAGATGCACAACGGTCCTGTTCACCACCTCGGTTTTTCCATCAGTTTGCGGATGAAAAGCAGTACTCTTTTTCAACTTTGTGTCCATCATACTCCATATATTGGACCAAAAATTCCCAATGAATCTGGAATTCCTGTCACTAACAATATAAGTTGGCAATCTATAATGAAGCCATACATGTTGAAAATAAATTTCAGCAATTTGTTCAGCAGTAATGGTTTTCTTACATGGCGTAAGTATACACATTTTACGGAATCTATCCACAACTACATAAAGATAATCATGTTGTTTTCTTGACATAGGTAGACCTCCAACAAAGTCCATGGAGACACTCTCCCATGGCCTTGATGGTACCGGTAGTGGCGTGTACAACTCAAGCTTCGTATTACTAGGCTTACTTGTTGCACACATAGAACAAACTCTTATAAAACGTGACACACTATCTATCATGCGAGGCCAATAGCAATACCTCTGTAGATACACCACTATTTTTCCTACCCCAAAGTGTCTAGTAATAAGAGATGAATGAGCTTCTCTCATGACACCTAGCCTCTCTCCTTGTGGTATACACAGCTTACCCAAATGAAACAACAAATTTTTATGCATGTGATAATCTTTTTCTTCAACTTGATTTCCTTCACTCAAACTAGCATACACATCTTGAAAATCAACATCATGTGCATATTTTTCTATGTAACTCTCATGTACAACAAAATAATTTTTGAGTAAAGTGGTTTCACTAATGATTGGTCTTTAAATAATATCAACAAATTTATTGAAAATACCTTTCTTGTACCTTATAACCAAGTGAAACTGTTGAGGAAATCCCATCCACCTGAAATGTCTTGCTTGCTGCAATTTTGTTTGCAACTGCAAGTACTGTAATGGTTGGTGATCGGTATGCACAATAGTCTCTTTACCCATCAAGTAGTGTTTCCACTTCTTAAGGCTTTGTACCAACGCATATAGTTCTTTTTCATATGTAGGATAGTTTGTCACAACACCATTAATGTTTCAGAATGAAAATCGATAGGCTTACCATGCTTCAAAAGTACTGCACCCATGGCATAATCACTAGCATCGGTTTGAATCTCGAATGGTTGTCTCAAATTTGGTAATGCAAGGACTAGAGTTGAACTAATCTTTTCTTTTAATGCTTTGAAATCTTGCTGTTGTTTTCCTCCCCACTGGAAGCCTTTCTTCACACTTGTCACTGCATGCATAGGAGCTGCTATGGCAAAAAAGTTAGCAATAAACTTTCTCCAATACTGAGCTGCACCTAAGAAACTTCTTACCTTGGTTACTGTTTTTGGTGTGGGCCAATTCACAATGGCTTCCACTTTAGAAGGATCAATTCTCAACTCTCCTCCTCCTACAATATGTCCCAAATAAACCAAAGAAGTCTTTCCAAACTAACACTTTGACATCTTAAGAAACATTTTCTCTTTCTTCAAAACACGAAGCACTCTATTCACATGCAAGACATGATCTTCTGTTTTTTGCTGAAAATCAATATGTAATCTAAGTACACAATCACAAAGTCATCAAGGAATGGACGCAAAACACAATCCATAACATGCATGAAATTTTTCGGTGCATTACACAAACCAAATGGCATAACTAACCACTCAAAGAGTCCTTGTTTGGTTTTGAATGCAATTTTCCATACATCACTTTCTGCAATTCTTACTTGATGATATCCACTTCATAAATATAAATTAGTGAAAAAATTTGCTTCTTTCACTGGTTGATCAAGAAAATCATCTATTATTGGGAGTGGGTAACGATTCTTTACCATAATCTTGTTCAAATCTCGGAAGTCTACACACATGTGCCAAGTCCCATCTTTCTTTAGAATCAAGACTATGGGTGAACCACATGGCGAAGTGCTTGGCCTTATGATTTATTTGTCCAACATCTCTTTGATTTGCCTCTTTATTTCAGGGCGGAAACGTGAAGATGGGTTACACTTTTGTGAGAATCGGGGGCAGAAAATTTTTTTCGGCAATAGTTCGGCCGAACTATATAATAGTTCGGCCGAACTTTTGAGTCCGTTTAGATTGACAGCACAATGACGGCGCAGCAAACAGAATTTTTGCCGGAGGTTTGGAAAACCGGCAACAGGAGTTCGGCCAAACTTTTAAGTTCGGCCGAACTATTTTTTATAAATAAATCACCCGAGAAAGCTGTAAGGTTACTTTTTTCATTGTTGGCGCGCGATTTTTGCTGCTCTGTTGCTGATTGCCACATTGGTCGAGTTGTTGCTGTGTTTCTGATTTCCGCGTTGGGCGAGTTGCTGCTGTGTTTCTGATTGCCGCGTTGGTCGAGTTGTTGCAGGTCGCAGTTACGTCCGCCATCGTGAAAATCTGCTGGGTATTCTATTACGTCCGCCATCCCTTTTATTGTTTCCGTGTTTCCTCTATCCCTTTTATTGTGCTGTTTGATGCAACTGGAAATCCTCATATTTAACATAATCCCATATAATAAGTAGTTACTAGTCGTTCTGTTGAGTTGAGTTTTTCGCTTTAAAAATCAAGCTAACAAACAAAATGAAATTGTTTAAACATAAATAAATACTCTCATTATTGAAAGATTTCCAATTTCTTCCTTTTATCTTGTGTTTCTGCTTCATATTGCTTCGCTTTCTCCTCCAAAGTACTTGAAAGCTTGAGCAAACCCTTATAACCATTGGACAGTAGTTCACATAATTCTGGGTCTACTTGTTTTAGGGCATGCTCCAGAAAATCATGCAGGTTAAAGTCCATTTTTTTCGTTCCCTCGTTGGACCCTTTTTTCAGGTTGACGTGATTTATTAACAGGTTCACCCTATCCATGGCAGATTTGATCGAAAGAAGTGGTCGACTTAATTCAAATATGTATAAAAGACAATATAATAATCACTAGTGAAAACTTACAAGGAAAAAAAAATGCTTTTAATGGTTTTATATCAGTCCAAACAACTAATACAGTCAGATACATGCCAACCAGTAGGTATGAAAACAGTCCCAAATATAAACATATTTTCAGGACCAGTAGGTATGAAAACAGTCCCAAATATAAACATATTTTCAGGAATATAGTTATTTAATTTTTAGATTTTTATTTGATGTTTGATGAGGAATAGAACACTTTATATCAGTCCAAAAAACTAATACAGTTAGATACATGCCAGCCAGTAGGTATGAAAACAGTCCCAAATATAAACATATTTTCAGGACCAGTAGGTATGAAAACAGTCCCAAATATAAACATATTTTCAGGAATATAGTTATTTAATTTTTAGATTTTTATTTGATGTTTGATGAGGAATAGAACACTTTATATTAGAACACTTTATATCAGTCCAAAAAACTAATAAATTCAGATACATGCCAGCCAGTAGGTATGAAAACAGTCCCAAATATAAACATATTTTCAGGACCAGTAGGTATGAAAACAATCCCAAATATAAACATATTTTCAGGAATATAGTTATTTAATTTTTAGATTTTTATTTGATGTTTGATGAGGAATAGAACACTTTATATTAGAACACTTTATCAATTCAAAAACTAATACAATGATACATACACCAACAGGTATGAAAACAAGCCCCAAATATAAACATATTTTCAGACCAAAAGAGGTATGAAAATGTATTCAAATAAAGTAAAATATATTCTTCAGAATATAGTTATTTAATTTTTAGATTTTTATTTAATTAGTTTTTAGTTATATTTTTTAATTTTGGAGAAAATAACTATTTATTTCATGTGTAATTAGATTAGTGATTTCATGTGTTAGGGTTGTGGATTCAGGCATTGAAACAACACCATTATATTTCAAATTTTAAAATGATGGTTTGAGTCCTAGGTAGCTTAGAATCCTACTTGTTTTCAAAATAAGGATGCACTCCCATTTGATTCTCATGGATAGGTTGTAATCATGAGGCTCTCGCTAAAGAGTGGACCTTCGCAAAATCTTGTGACGTCTTGTCACAAACAAAACCATCAAACTAAAAACACATCATTTTTCTCCTTCAAAGAAAAAAAAATTCACATCATGTGAATATGTCCATGTACTCTTACATATTGGTGTACAAAACCATCAACCAAACACAAGTTGACAAAACATGCCTCTTCAAACAACTCACTCTTAAGTCAAATAATAGAGCTCATGTACTTTCAACATCTTGCTTCATGCAACATGCACCATACTTTGAATTTGCAAAGAAATTAATGAAACATCAAAATATATGCTAGGCCTTAATTGGATAAGAAATCTAACCATTTGTCAGCAAACCATTTCAATGGCGCTTCTTTTTGTTTCAACTATGTTGAATTTAGTTTTTAGTTATATTTTTAATTTTGGAGAAAATAACTATTCATTTCATGTGTAATTAGATTAGTGATTTCATGTGTTAGGGTTGTGGATTCAGGCATTGAAACAACACCATTATATTTCAAATTTAAAAATGATGGTTTGAGTCCTAGGTAGCTTAGAATCCTACTTGTTTTCAAAATAAGGATGCACTCCCATTTGATTCTCACGGATAGGTTGTAATCATGAGGCTCTCTCTAAAGAGTGGACCTTCACAAAATCTTGTGACGTCTTGTCACAAACAAAACCATCAAACTGAAAACACATCATTTTTCTCCTTCAAAGAAAAAAAAATTCACATCATGTGAATATGTCCATGTACTCTTACATATTGGTGTACAAAACCATCAACCAAACACAAGTTGACAAAGCATGCCTCTTCAAACAACTGACTCTTAAGTCAAATAATAGAGCTCATGTACTTTCAACATCTTGCTTCATGCAACATGCACCATACTTTGAATTTGCAAAGAAATTAATGAAACATCAAAATACATGCTAGGCCTTAATTGGATAAGAAATCTAACCATTTGTCAGCAAACCATTTCAATGGCGCTTCTTTTTGTTTCAACTATGTTGAATTTAGTTTGTAGTTATATTTTTATTTTTGGAGAAAATAACTATTTATTTCATGTGTAATTAGATTAGTGATTTCATGTGTTAGGGTTGTGGATTCAGGCATTGAAACAACACCAAATTATATTTCAAATTTAAAAATGATTGTTTGAGTCCTAGGTAGCTTAGAATCCTACTTGTTTTCAAAATAAGGATGCACTCCCATTTGATTCTCATGGATAGGTTGTAATCATGAGGCTCTCGCTCAAGAGTGGACCTTCGCAAAATCTTGTGACGTCTTGTCACAAACAAAACCATCAAACTGAAAACACATCATTTTTCTCCCTCAAAGAAAAAAAAAATTCACATCATGTGAATATGTCCATGTACTCTTACATATTGGTGTACAAAACCATCAACCAAACACAAGTTGACAAAACATGCCTCTTCAAACAACTGACTCTCAAGTCAAATAATAGAGCTCATGTACTTTCAAAATCTTGCTTCATGCAACATGCACCATACTTTGAATTTGCAAAGAAATTAATGAAACATCAAAATACATGCTAGGCCTTAATTGGATAAGAAATCTAACCATTTGTCAGCAAACCATTTCAATGGCGCTTCTTTTTGTTTCAACTATGTTGAATTTAGTTTTTAGTTATATTTTTAATTTTGGAGAAAATAACTATTTATTTCATGTGTAATTAGATTAGTGATTTCATGTGTTAGGGTTGTGGATTCAGACATTGAAACAACACCATTATATTTCAAATTTAAAAATGATGGTTTGAGTCCTAGGTAGCTTAGAATCCTACTTGTTTTCAAAATAAGGATGCACTCCCATTTGATTCTCAAGGATAGGTTGTAATCATGAGGCTCTCGCTCAAGAGTGGACCTTCGCAAAATCTTGTGACGTCTTGTCACAAACAAAACCATCAAACTGAAAACACATTATTTTTCTCCTTCAAAGAAAAAAAAAATTCACATCATGTGAATATGTCCATGTACTCTTACATATTGGTGTACAAAACCATCAACCAAACACAAGTTGACAAAACATGCCTCTTTAAACAACTGACTCTCAAGTCAAATAATAGAGCTCATGTACTTTCAACATCTTGCTTCATGCAACATGCACCATACTTTGAATTTGCAAAGAAATTAATGAAACATCAAAATACATGCTAGGCCTTAAATGGATAAGAAATCTAACCATTTGTCAGCAAACCATTTCAATGGCGCTTCTTTTTCTTTCAACTATGTTGAATTTAGTTTTTAGTTATATTTTTAATTTTGGAGAAATTAACTATTTATTTCATGTGTAATTAGATTAGTGATTTCATGTGTTAGGGTTGTGGATTCAGGCATTGAAACAACACCATTATATTTCAAATTTAAAAATGATGGTTTGAGTCCTAGGTAGCTTAGAATCCTACTTGTTTCAAAATAAGGATGCACTCCCATTTGATTCTCACGGATAGGTTGTAATCATGAGGCTCTCGCTAATGAGTGGACGGCTCTCGCTCAAGAGTTGACCTTCCCAAAATCTTATGATGTCTTGTCACAAACAAAAACATCAAACTGAAAACACATCATGCAAGAAACATAGCTCGCTGACATATCATTTTTCTCCTTCAAAGAAAAAAAATTCACATCATGTGAATATCTCCATGTACTCTTACATATTGGTGTACAAAACCATCAACCAAACACAAGTCGACAAAACATGCCTCTTCAAACAACTAACTCTCAAGTCAAATAATAGAGCTCATGTACTTTCAACATCTTGCTTCATGCAACATGCACCATACTTTGAATTTGCAAAGAAATTAATGAAACATCAAAATACATACTGGGCTTGTAATTGGATAAGAAATCTAACCATTTGTGACCAAACCATTTCGGTGAGCGCTTCTTTTTGTTTCAACTATGTTGAATTTAGTTTTTAGTTATATTTTTAATTTTGGAAAAATAACTATTTATTTCATGTGTAATTAGATTAGTGATTTCATGTGTTAGGGTTGTGGATTGAGGCATTGAAACAACACCATTATATTTCAAATTTAAAAATGATGGTTTGAGTCCTAGGTAGCTTAGAATCCTATTTGTTTTCAGAATAAGGATGCACTCCCATTTGATTCTCACAGATAGGTTGTAATCATGGGGTTCTCACTAAAGAGTGGACCTACGCAAAATCTTGTGACGTCTTGTCACAAGAAAAACCATCAAACTAAAAACACATCATTTTTCTCCTTTAAAGAAAAAAAATTTCACATCATGTGAATATGTCCATGTACTCTTACATATTCGTGTACAAAACCATCCACCAAACACAGTTGACAAAACATGCCTCTTCAAACAATGACTCTTAAGTCAAATAATAGGCTATTTTACTTTCAACATCTTGCTTCATACAACATGCTATACTTTGAATTTGCAAAGAAATTAATGAAACATCAAAATACATGCTAGGCCTTAATTGGATGAGAAATCTAACCATTTGTCAGCAAACCATTTCAACGGTGCTTCTTTTTCTTTCAACTATGTTGAATTTAGTTTTAAGTTATATTTTTAATTTTGGAGAAAATAACTATTTATTTCGTGTGTAATTAGATTATTGATTTCATGTGTTAGGGTTGTGGATTCAGGCATTGAAACAACACCATTATATTTCAAATTTAAAAATGATGGTTTGAGTCCTAGGTAGCTTAGAATCCTACTTGTTTTCAAAATAAGGATGCACTCCCATTTGATTCTCATGGATAGGTTGTAATCATGAGGCTCTCACTAAAGAGTGGACCTACGCAAAATCTTGTGACGTCTTGTCACAAGCAAAACCATCAAACCGAAAACACATCATTTTTCTCCTTCAAAGAAAAAAAAAATTCACATCATGTGAATATGTCCATGTACTCTTACATATTGGTGTACAAAACCATAAACCAAACACAAGTTTACAAAACATGCGTCTTCAAACAACTGACTCTTAAGTCAAATAATAGAGCTCATGTCTAAATTTCCATATTTGTTGCATTTAAAGACATATCCTCCCTAGCCTTAACTCTACTTTTAACATCTTGCTTCATGCAACTTGCACCATACTTTGAATTTGCAAAGACTGATTTCTCACCCCATTAAAATCACCCTACCAGTTGATTCTTTCAGTTTTCACTCTATAAGCATCAACGTATGATTATGCATGATCGAGAATCTCTAGCGCTGTCCCTTGTTAATATATTTAACAAGGGAAAGCGCTAGATATTCTCCATCATGCATAATCGTACGTTGGAATTGGTGATAATTTTCTCCATATTTTGGCTTTCTGACCCGCAAAACATAATTATTTTAGAAGGGAGGGAAGGAGGGACAGTCACATTGACTTGCTTGATGATGTACATGAAGATTAACTACCTCAAGAACTATTTTTTGCGTAGAAAGACACATTCCCATGTCGACATGAAAACGTCCTTTGATATTGTTAATGCCTCTAGTGTTTACTTCTACAAGTTCTATAAACGGAGTTCTGTAAAAGACGGTAGCCTACGGATCTCATCTTTTATGAAAGGTGACATATGAAGTAAATACCTAACGTTGATGAACAATCTACGGAATGGATCTAAATAGAAGTTCTTCATTTTAATATCCATAAAACACAACTTTAAGGTAAACTATGTACATGTTCCATTCATCATGAACACAAACCTCACAAGCCTCCTTCGCTTTGGAGCATTTTCCATGTTTTCCATAACCAAGACCCAAATAATTAGGCCCTTCTTGAAGAACATTTGGCTCAACTTTGCCTTGTACATGCTTGTCTTTAAAACCCTTTACTTTCATAGCACATTTTCATCAAAAAATTGGACCTTATTCCTCTAATGTCTCTAATGTCTTTCAAAAGAAAAGCACGTACACATTCAGTTTCAGAGGAAATTGAAGGTACTCTAATGTCTCTAATGTCGCTCAAAAGCACGTACACATTCATTTTCAGAGGAAATTGAAGGTAGAAACCAATAGCTAATTCTTCTAACTAACCTTGACGAAAATGAGCTAAATTGTACTTTGATACGAACTTGATTTAAATTGTCCACCTCACATTAGGCACCAATGATTATAACCTTTAATGGGCTAGCACTGGTTTGTAATCATCATCTCAAAATGACCTAGTAGATGAAAAATTATCATGTTTGTAATCATCGTTTCACACCATCTAGATATGACCCTTCTACACATTATATGATTGGATTTATGGTAGGTCATCCCTTCTATCTAGACCATGATTGATTGTGACATTAGGTGAATAAAGGAAATTTGATGAGGAAGGGATCAGTATAAGTTTGTCTTCCTCCACGCACTCCATATCCAGTGATTGCCTATTTTTTTCTTCCAACATTTTATTTTGGAAATTCATTTTGGTAGTTAATTCTACTAATAGTCACAACACACGAAAGTCAAAAAATTGTTATATACACTACTAAACTCAATTAACATTGTTTGTTATTAGACTTTACAATATAAACAACGTGTGGAATTCATTAATGGAGTAGTGTATGCATGATAACTATATGTATAGTGGTGTGGCTATCGATAAAATTGGCTGCTAATGAATTTTTAGAATAGAAAGTTGGAAGTGGAAAATTGAGAAATCACTAGCTATGGGGTGGATGGAGGAGGACAAGCTAGAAACTATTTTCTGCTTATAAATTGTATTCTATTCACCTATTGTCACAATCATTCATGGGATAGGTGGAGAGGATGACATTTCAAAAATTCATGCATATAATATGTAGAAGGGGTCATGTATGAGATGGTGTGAAGTGATGATGATTGACATGGTAAATTTTCATGTGCCAAGTCATTTTTAGATGATGATGACAAACCAATATTAGCCATTTTAAGGTTATAATCGTTAACAAGAAATATGGGTAAGGAAATTCAAAGTGCCAAATTGTAAGGAACAAGCCATATTTGCTTCTCAAAAACTTTATTTGATATATTCTTAAAAAACCAAGTACAAATTTTAGTAATCCTAGAATCATGCCTTACATAAGGTAAAATTGGGGAACTCATGACTTGTACTATAGATAAAAAAACATTTACACTTACCAATAAATATATGATAAAAATTGACAAACTACATTTAAGCTTAAGCTTAAGGGATATAATCATTCTTGCCTTCCATATAGATAATGAAAATGATTGTTCTAAATCTCATGTTGCTTCTCATGTTATTTTATAAACCTTGGTTGGAAAGAAAAATAGGAGGGCTGAAATGTAAGAAATATAGAACATACTGGATTTAACAGCCCCAAACTGGATTTTACTCTGAGCTATTGATTTTTTGAAATCTATTTTGTGAATGTCGACCAATAGATATATATCATGGAGGATGAAAGATGAAGATCAGCCGAATCCCATATGGAGGCTCAGGGATCGGAAGATGTTCACGGTATTTAAATATAATCTTAAATCTCCATACATGTGTGTACATATGGAATTGATTTTTTTATTAACTTTGTGAGTGAAATTAGTTGTTAACAAATTTCATATTTTAATTTTTAGGAGGCAAGAGGAGAAGGCTTTCTAGAGAAGGCTTTCTGCTCCATCCATGGAGCGTGGCCGAGTTCCAGCCGGTCGGGGGGGGCGAGGTTGCGGGGAAGGGGGTGACATTTATTCCAGAGACGACGATCGCGGTGGCAGTTCTCACTTCGGGGTCACTGTGGGTCTGGTTCTCAGCAGCATCATTCTGGGGCTGGTTCTCAGCAGGGTCATGTTGGAGATGATGTTAACCAACAACATCAAGGTTGCCGTCAATTTCAATATTTTTTCATTAAATTTTTACAACTTTTTTTACACGTGTTTTTTCTAATATATGAAATTTTATATATATTGATGCAGAGGCTGAAAATGTTCGAGCCAGTGGTCAAAAAAGATGCAGGGCAGCGCGCTACATTGAAGAAGAAGGCTGTCAACCCAGCACAACTTATCCGACTGAGATTACTGACATACCATGGGAAACGAACATGGCGGAATGCACCTTACAAAGGTGTCAAAGCCTTTATGCAAAATTGCAAAGAGATCTCCAGGATTTGTCTCTACCTGCTGAGAGTAGACAAAGCCTAGAAATAGTTACACATTCATTGAGTGAAATGGTAAAAGTGTACAAAGATTTGGGGCCAACGACTGATTCGTTTGTAGAAGTGATGAGAAAGAGAAAAGAAACAGTGATAGGTCCCGATAAATGGTAGGACATAAAAAAAAGAGTTTCAAGAGATGATGCTAAGTCAATGTTTAATTTTAAGGAAGGGCCAAAAAGAAAAATGTTGAAGGTGCAGTATTTCAAGCACCCAGACAAAGCACAATATTTGTATGGTCGACATCTTGCGGCCTTTGGAAGGCTTCCATGGAACGATGAGGTTCCTCTTTATTTTGCACAAATGTTTTATGCAGAATTTTTTTTGGGTATGAAACCCGACTACAGTGACCTTCCTTCAGAATTTTTTGGCCCGGGGTGAGGTCGATTATGTCAACGTAAGGGCACTAAGCGAGATGTGGAGTTGCCTCGCCCTGAGCCGCCATTGGTGAGTAGACCGTCTCGAGTCGAAACCCTGCGATCAGAGATGGATGCGACTTCTCAAATAAGTCGTGAAGCATGAGATGTTATGATCGAAAATGTTCATAGCGGATTGAGTGGAGTCAATATTGGCTTAAATCAACAAAGAGCACGTGAAAATGCACGTGCCAATTTTGTTTATCATACAGATGAGGAGATTTACAACATGAATGTTGAAGATCTCCGAACATACGCAATAAATTGTCGCAATGGTCTGCAAGACCTAATTTTTCGTGAGAAAGAGGGCACCAGAACGGTATGTGTTAGTGACCTTAGGGTTTGAAATTATATTTACATATACATGTGTACAATTTGTAATAAATACATGTGTATGTACATGTATACATTTATTTGTATGTGTACATTAATCTAACGAAAATGTATGATTATATGTTAAAACACCATTTGCAGTTCTCAGGCATGATGCGTGATGAAAATGTTAATATTACGTTCGGGACCTCTGGCTCAAACGATGCAGATGGGTTTGACCATCATGATATGTTGGCACATGTATGTTAGTGTTTTTAAGTGACTCTAAAATAAATAATTGTTTCCACACATGTACATGTATGTATATATATAATTCGATAAAATGTTTTAACAGGTACCGATTCCGTATGATGTTTTTGGGATGGCGGTACCTTCTTCTTCCTTAGGAGATATACCTTCTACTTCATTGGGAGATGTACAAGTATGGACAATTTTTCACAAGTTCAAAATTTATGTTACCTCAAAAGTTCCATTAAAAATTGAGATATATAGAGAGATCTATATTTTGAGTTATTTAAAATTTTTTGAATTTAGGTTCGTATAGAAGATTTTTTTAATCCGAGGACTTTAGCGACGGAGATAGGAACATCCATAGCATTTGAAGAAGTTGTCTTTAGTTTTTTTTTTTAATATTATTGTTCAAATAAGTTTATATATGTACACGTGCATTTTCATTTGAAAGTTTTTAATTTATATAAATTATTTATGTATATATATATATTTATATTTAACTGTACATGTATATTGTACAGGTTACCACTGGAGATGTTTCTATGGCAGATCATGTTCATCAAATGGAGAGGCAACCTTACGAGGTATTGCGTGATTTTTTTGTTATATTTTTTTTTTTACATGAAGTTCTAGATATATATATTCTCATTCATTTTTAAAACTTCAAATTTTAATGTTCAAGTACATGTGCATTGTGTATGTAGGTTTCCTATTTACAGGATAGGGAGCTAACCGAGACCCAGAGGCTAGATCCTCCATTTGATGGACAAGATATACAGTAGATTTGATTTGATTTCAAAATTTAGATGGTTTTAAAATTTGTTAAACTTGATACCGTTTGATACTTGAGTGAGATTTACAATTTTTGGACATATTTTATTACAATATGTTTTTTGGACATATTTTTGGACATATGTTAAATGTTTTTGTTGGATATTTGAATTATAATTGGCATGGCATGTGATATTTAATGTTAAATGTTTTTGTTAGATAGTTGAATTATAATTGGCATGGCATCTAAAGTTTTTAAAACTACATGAATGATAGAATGTGAACCTACATTTGCACATGTGGTAAATTGAAATGTTACTTGTAACAAGACAATCCCCATTGATTTCATTACGGTATATGTTGATTTCTGATTTGATATAATTGCATGTATGATGGTACATTACTTGTAAAGTCATTGGATTAATAGTGTTCATTGATTTCAGTGTTCTTTGGATGGTTTTAGTACTTTTGGCATGTGAATGTGAAGTAATGTTGTCATCTGAATTACATTTGATGTGTGATATTTAATGTTAAATGTTTTTGTTGTATAGTTGAATTATAATTGGCATGGCATGTGATATTTAATGTTAAATGTTTTTGTTGGATCTAGTTGAATTATAATTGGCATGCCATCTGAAGTTTTTAAAACTACATGAATGATAGAATGTGAACCTACATTTTCACATGTGGTAAATTGAAATGTTACTTGTAACAAGACAATTCCCATTGATTTCATTACAGTATATGTTGATTTTTGATTTGATATAATTGCATGTATGATGGTACATTACTTGTAAAGTCATTGGATTAATAGTGTTCATTGATTTCGGTGTTCTTTGGATGGTTTTAGTACTTTTGGCATGTGAATGTGAAGTAATGTTGTCATCTGAATTACATTTGACATGTGATATTTAATGTTAAATATTTTGGTTGGATAGTTGAATTATAATTGGCATGGCATGTGATATTTAATGTTAAATGTTTTTGTTGGATAGTTGAATTATAATTGGCATGGTATCTGAAGTTTTTAAAACTACATGAATGATAGAATGTGAACCTACATTTGCACATGTGGTAAATTGAAATGTTACTTGTAACAAGACAATCGCCATTGATTTCATTACAGTATATGTTGATTTCTGATTTGATATAATTGCATGTATGATGGTACATTACTTGTAAAGTCATTGGATTAATAGTGTTCATTGATTTCAGTGTAAGCGCAAAAAATTATTGACAATGTAGAATGATTTTTGTGTTATAATAATTAAACATAATAATATTGGAGAGCAAGAGAGACTTGAGGTATGGTGTTTACTACAAGAGTTTGAGCTAAATATTTAAATGGTTTATCTATCTTTCATAAAATAGTTTAAGATTGATCACAAGAATTAAGAGAATGTCTCGGTCCATCATTGGTATGGTCCATCATTGGTATGGTCCATCATAGAATGATCATCCATGTCAATGACTCTTAAGTCTATCTTTCCAAACCATGACCCTACTCTCACATGTGTGCCTTTCATGACACCAGTCGTGCTGCTTTTATCCTCGAGTTGACTGCCTTGAAAGCACTCAACTCTTTCTCGATGCTAGCCTTCCTCTTTCTAAGAGATGAAGCTGCCTTTCGACTTGGGAAGCTATGGGTAGCCCCGTGTCTATCAAAGCAGAGAAATTTTTCCCATGTACGGTTGTAGACATGAATCTCAAGTCCAAGGAACTTTCATCATCATTCCTCCTCCTTGTCTTGCGCCTTACTTTCGCAATCTTCTTCAACATTTCCTCTTCCAATATGTCTTTCGAACTAGCCCTTGGCTTAACAGTACTTTTCACATATCTCTTCTCATGAAGCTCCATAGAACAATTCGATCCTGGGTCTGCTTGAATTGGTTCAAGCTCTTTCCTTTTCGAATTTTGTCTAATTGCTCCAATACGACATATATTGACTCCTTCCAAACGAAGTGCACCAATCCTCATAGTGTGGTTGTCTTCTTTTCCAAGTGTGCCAACACATGCATTTTCTTTCTTCAAACCAATAGGTTTCGGATCAAGAAAGTCCCTCTTGATCTTATCTACCATGTTCTTGACTTTAGCCTGCAACGTGGTGCTTCTTTCCTTCAAGTGAGCCCTTTCCATAAAGAGTTTCTGAAGTCTTTGTTCACCTTGTCGTATCTCCATGTCAAGCTTTTCAATTTCAGCAGTTTGTCTAGAAAGTCCATCCTTGGAATTTCTTGGGTGAAAAACCAAGTAGGTTGAACCAACTTTGGTCTAGTGCATTGGAATTCATTAAAGAATTGGTCATTGGCGCTGCTTCAAGCTAGGAGTGAGCATCGTCACGAACCTACATTGAATATTTTACACTCCCTAGGGTGAATGATACTTTAAATTGATTGACGGTATAAGACTTTCGAATTTTTCCGAATGCCAAATGATCTTACAAAGTTAGTATTTATAATATCCTAGTAGGTCATTCGGTGACAACTTTTACCGGAAACTTGAAACGACTTTGGCATGTGATATTTAATTTGTTAAATGTTTTTTTTGGATTGTTGAATTATAATTGGCATGGCATGTGAAGTTTTTAAAACTCGAGTTTTGGATGGTTTCAATCTACATTTTGCATGTGATATTTAATGAACTTTAAATGTTAAATGTTTTAATGATGCACAATATATAATCAAAAGGGTTTTAAAACTTGAAGTTTTGGATGGTTTCAATCTACAACTTAAAGTTTTGGATGGTTTCAACCTACATTTGCACATATGGTAAATTGAAATTATGTTACTTGTAACAAGACAATCACCATTGATTTCATTGTATATGTTGATTTCTAATTTGATATAATTGCATGTATGATGGTACATTACTTGTAAAGACATTGGATTAATAGTGTTCATTGATTTTAGTGTAAGCGCAAAAAATTATTGACAATGTAGAACGATTTTTGTGTTATAATAATTAGACCTAATAATATTGGAGAGCAAGAGAGATGAGGTATGGTGTTTACTACAAGAGTTCGAGCAGGTCATTCAGTGACAACTTTTACTGGAAACTTGAAACAAAGAGAATCTATCTTTGGCTAGGACATCATGTAAGATGCTTGACATAAACGGTAAAATTGTACTTAAAAGCTGAGATTCGGGCAAGTGGGGACAACCACTTGTTATCTCGTCCCTTGGAGGCTAGGCCATATGGGGACCGAATCTGACTTTACAAAATAAAGTGAAATAATTTGTACCATATGGTCGGAGAACATATACAAGAACAATTAATATACAAGAATAATTAATTTCATTTTAGAATATATATATATATATATATATATCCAATACATATTTAACATTTTTAATCAATGCACATGTATAGAAAAACTACTTTCAGTTGATACTAGAGCACGTGCTTGTACCCAAACAATTTGTAACATCTGCAAACCACAAATAACATAAGCAACTCAATTTTTAGTTGAGTACTGAAAGTTCTAAAACATATTTAATCCAAAGATAATAAATTGTTGGACACTTCACTCAAAAAAATTCTAATGGAATTCCATCCTCAATAATCCGTTCATGATCGGATTTTGACATTTTCCATTTCTTAATTTTTTATTTTTTCTTTGATTGAACTTCTATCAACTTTATGCGTGCTGCACACACCAAGTGACTATATTGACAACTTATGGAATAAGGTTCATAGTCTTCGAAGTAAACAAAGTCTCCACTTTGACGAGTTTGTTTGAAAAAATAACCTTTCGGTATAATAGACCCTTTGTCATACTGAAATCCGTGATCATTATAGTCTTGTAATAATTTCATTTTTTGTTCAGTGCAACGCATCAAATAATACTTCACATTTTCATCGTTGTCAATAGGTGCAATTACAGCAAAAACATCTCCTACACAATAAAATAAATTTAACATTTAATTATGCATATTTAAATTTATTTGTAGATCTTTAAATCATTAAAAAGTAATTCAAATGTTACCTTCTCTAACAAGATCATAAACTCGATCACCATCGGATGATATTGTACTTTCCTCTGATTCCATTTCTTCAAACATTGCAACAGACATTTTTCCCTTTGTATTTAGCTCTGTATGTTTCCAATCGTTCACATACATTTTGTTTTCACGGACGTCATTGGATTTTGTGTTGTCTATGCAAACATCACAAAAACAAGAATATTTTCTTTTATCCAATGCAAACACATTTGTGGACAATTTTGTTTGAATTGAATGCAATTTTCGAGTCCCTTTTATTGTTCCAACCTCATTTCCAATTGATCTATTTACATCTCCGATTCCAATATGCCAGAAAAACCTTTATATGGAAAATTAGAAAAAGAATTTGTAAATATGATATCAAAATACAATTAAAAATAATCATTGCATGATAAATGTACAATGTTTAAAATTAGATTACCAATATAAATTAAATTGAATGTACCTTTGCACTTCTCATGATGGGTTAATCTCATGGCTTAGAGCATTTTTGCACCATTGAACAACTTCTTCAGCGTTCGCAAGTCGACGTGCAAAGTGGTTCATTTGATATCTTCGAAGTACTCATTTTATGCATGCTCCTGCACCGTCATGTTCTCCTTTTCCATGGCCAGTCTCAAAGAAATTCCAACAATGTTTAATGCAAGTTTTCTTATGAAGACGACACAACCAAAAAAATGATCGTGCAGATTTGAATTAACCTGCGCATCCGTCTGACCATATCCAATGTTCATTGAATGTTATTCCATGATTTTTCAATGAATCATAAATTCTTCCAAAACAATGTTGTACAAAACATGTATCATGTGTACGATCGTCACTGATATAAAAGTGATGTTCTTTAATGATATGTCGATTTTCACTCGTGCTTTCTATATGATCGACATTTTGTTCAGCATGTCTATATAGAATATGGACGAGCATGGAGACTTGGTCAGAGTGATAGTATTCACTCTGAATTTCTTTTTGTGGAACAAATGTGTAGTTTTCTGCAAAATCAATCACTGACAAAATGGTTCCTAGTGGAAAAACTTCATGAGATTTTTTGAATTGCAAGTCTTTCCATCGAGCTCTATGGGAATGCATGGTGTATTTGTAAATTTCTGCTTCAAACTTTCTCAAAAAGTCTATTAGAAAAAATTCGTCTTCTCGTAATTCAATTCTTTTAACACTATCTGCACCTTGAATCGATGTACTGATATATTCATATCTCTTCCATTTCACTCTCATGTTGGACAATGATTGATCATTTATATCAATACGATATTTGTTTTGAAATTTAGTCAAATTTCCACAATCATCGCATTTTTTACCACCAACACATTTCTTTTTGTAAAATATTTCATCGCTTTCTCTTTCACATAGAATTTGAGATATGAATTCACGGATAGTGGAAGGAGGAGGTGAATCCTTCCATAATGTTCTACCGAAATCAAGGAATGTGTCATAATATAACTCAAATTCCACATGATAATGACAACAACAAGTGTCACGTACGGTGATAGGTTTTACATACCATGGTTTTGTTGAACAAAAGCACTGAGTGAAACTTGAATTTGACGATTCTCTTCTTTGAACTTGTTGAATAACTCTATTTGAGTGGTTTCCAAGAGATGTTTTTCATGTTCTTCGTATTGATTTTGTGCTATTCTTCTTCGCATCACATGTCTTGCAGTGGGTGAAACACGCGAATTGTTCTTCCAATACTCATATATTATTTTTTTAACATCTTCTCCAAGTCTATCTTTGTATGGTTGCCTACAAATAGCTCTCCAACAAGCGATTTCATCATTTACGTCTATTTGCAGTCGAAATTTTCGATGTTTGTGCAGAGTTTTTCGCGAGGTTCCCAGTGCTCGTGCCATAGATGTTAGATTCAAACAATTCTCTTGAGTACTTGGTGAAACCATTGCCATTTGTATTCCTCTACGTATATTTGAAACATCTTTATCTCTAGATCTCTTAATTGACTCTATAGCACTACTCATATTTTTTATCACCTCTTCTTTCATTTTTTTATCTTTGGTTGATTTTTGAATACCCAATAGTGTCGTCGCTTCTTTTAATTTCCTTGATGATAGGAGACTTTTCAACATTTGAGCTTGAACTATCACTTGCTCAGTTTTGAAAAACATTTCAAAAATTTTATCGACACGATATCGTATAACATAGTCAGGTTTTTTATCTCCATATGTGTGAGTGTCGACATTTTATAACATCTCATTATCGATAGTGATTTCATTTGTACATATTCGAAAAAATAGTACATATTCAATAAATAACTAAATTAATAAATATTAGGAAAATTTTAAATATATCAATAGATCATAATATTTACATTTACATACCCGATTCAATTTCTGCTTGAGGTTGATTTTCTTCTTCAATATTTTGAGGAGTATCTCTGTCTGTTTACATTAAACAAAATATTTTTCAAACTAGTTCATCAAATAAAAATTAAGCTTCACATTTTACATTGGGAAAACTTTAAAATATATCAATAGATCATAATATTTACATTTACATACCTGCTTCAATTTCTGCTTGAGGTTGATTTTCTTCTTCAATATTTTGAGGAATATCTCTGTCTGTTTACATCAAACAAAATATTTTTCAAACTAGTTCATCAAATAAAAATCAAGCTTCACATTTTACATTAGGAAAATTTTAAATATATATCAATAGATCATGTAATATTTACATTTACATACCTGCTTTAATTTTTTCTTGAGGTTGATTTTCCTCTTCAATATTTCAGAGAGCTTCTAACTTTCTTTTGCGATATTGTCTCGTCTCTTCTCTACGTTCCTCAGGATTTCTTTTTCGATCATATTTTCTCACACAAGTTCTTCGATTTCCCATGATAATAGGGTATGAGGTTCAAAAAATTTCCTTCAAAAAGTTAGACAATAACTCAATTACAAACAATATCACAAAAGATTTAATTTTAAAAAATCTTTTCTAAAAAATACGTAATCCAATCCAAAACATATACATACCTCTAAGAAAAATCACACCGCCTCCAAGAAATGTCTTCCAAAAAATTCTTTAAATCCAAAATGTGAAGAAAAATTTTTGAACAAAGAAGCTCAAAAGATTTATTTCAACACAAAACACGTACATACCTCCAAGAAAAATCACGTCGCCTACAAAAAATGTCTTCCAAAAAAGTTCTTTAAACTCCAACTTTGAACCTCCAAGAAAAATCACGCCGCCTCCAGAAAATGTCTTCCAAAAACGTTTTTTTAACCCAAACTTTGAAGAAAAGTTTTTGAATTCAAACCAAGTTGTAAAATGAAATGAAGTGCGAAATGTGTGAAAATTGTGAATCATTTCGCGGCAATTTATATTGACGCGAAATATGTGTTTTGTAGGGGGCTCCACAAAAATTTCCGGCCGACGGAGAATTGCACAATAGTTCGGCCGAACTTTTGATAAGAAGTTCGGCCGAACTATTAAGACGTTAGTTTTAACGACTCGTAAGCGGAAAACATAGTTCGGCCGAACTTTCACTAATAGTTCGGCCGAACTAACGCGTCACCAATTACGCAAAACCAGGCTCTGAAAACGGTTCTGCAACTTTGGACTGATTAAACTCCATGAAAAGTTGTTAATTAACTGTCGGAACCAAGACAAGCATTTTCAGAATTGAATCTACTTTCAGGAAATATAAATTTTATGGAATTTCGTAAACATTTATTAATTTTAATTATTTTTCTAATAAAATGAGTGCAAACAATTTTTGAGGGTCATCGTGATTCAGTGAAATCAAAATTTTGTGTCTCCCAAAATACATTGTAAAAAAATTTGAAAAAATTATGGGGCATTACATTGGTCCGTTGACTCTAATGGGTAGCTTTTATATTTTTAGTTTATAACTTATATGTTAAGAAATTTGTTGCCACGCGAAACATATCAAAAATACGCAGTTTTTCGTATTGGACCAGTTCAAAAAATTCTAGTTATTATGATATGCATCCATTGGCTTTGTAAATATGACGAAACCAAAGTAGACTCTGTTTAGATTGTTGTAACACTTTTTTTTTTTCAAAAACACAAATTTTCAATGAATACAACGTTGCGACATAACATGACTTCTTATGAATTCTTTGATTGTTAAGAAACACACACTCAAAGAAATGCTAAGCTGACATATCAAATCTGCATAAAAAAATTTCAAAAAATAAGTAATAGAAAGCTAACAAAATTTCTCACAACTTTTATTTTTATCGCAAAATGAAATTCTACACAGAACAATTGTTATAGTTTGCAGAATGTTGAAGAACCGAAAAAAAATGAAATTTTTTTCTCAAAAAAGGGCAAAAAGTGTAACCCAGCTTCACATTTTCACCCTTCAGCATTCTCCATTATCGACATGTGATACATACCGATATTTTGAAGAGGACAATATTGCTGCAACTGAATCTCATGTTGAATCTCTCTTTTTGGAGGCAATCCTGTTGGCTCCTGAAACATCTCATGATGTGCATTAACTACATCATATAAATATGATCTCAACTTAGGATCACATCCCTCAAATGATTCATGATTAACATCAGCTTTAGGCTTAATCATTAGAAGAACAAAATTCTTACTTGAATTTACCAGCATTTACCATAGCAATATTTGTCTTCTTGTGATGTGCTCTAACAATGTACTCATTTCCATCTTTGAATAAATGATATTGGTTCTCATGGTGATGGAAGATCGCTTTACTGTCATATAAGTAAGGACTCTCCAACACAATACATGTTATGTCAAGAAAAACCACATCTAATTCAACTGTGTTAACAAAATGTGTAGTGATTGCAAACCGCAATATGCATTTCTTTGAAACTTGTAAATTTTCATCCTTACAAATCCAACCTAATGGATATGGTTTTGGATGTGGTATGGTCTCAAGGCTAAGTTTCTTGCCCAAGTCTTCAGAGATTAATTTTTCTTGTGACCCACTGTCAAACAATGTGTCAATCTTGGTATGTTTGGATATGACCCTCACATGAAACAGTTCTATTCTTTCTTCTTCATTTGGAGCATGTATGTGACAGTTTGATGTACTAGTACTAGGTTTAGTTTCAATTTATTTTCCCTTCATGTTCTTCAATCCCATGGATATAATCTCAGATTCATCACCTAAATCATCTCCTAAATCATGCTAAGTTGTAGTTGTAGTTTTCTGTTTCCCTTTGTTATTGTATTTCTTGGGTCTCATTTCAGGATGTAATTTCCAAAACTGAATTTCATCATGACCTTCTTTTGAACAATGTTTACAAACCAATTTTTCTCCCTCTTTCTTAATAGATGCATTCTTTTTTCTTTTACCTTTTGAGGTCTTATCTTTGTTTTTACCCTTAAAAGGTTTCTTTCTACCCTCTCCAGAAATGTTCTTCCCTCTAGCTTCAAGATATGTGGCCCGAACACATACTTCATCTAGACTTGTGGGGTTAAACATGAGAATAGCATGTTTTAGGTAGCTATGTAAGCCTCCTATGTACTTGATAAAAGTATCTTGGCTCTGCAAATCTACCCTTAATAAGAGAGCTCTTCTCCTAAATTCTTGGGTGTATTCTTGCACATTTTGTCCGTTCAGTTGCCTAAAGGTTTTCCAGTTCATTATTGCCTTCTGCATATGAGATAATGGATAAAATTGTTGGTTTATTGCAGTAATGAAATCAGTTCATGATAAAATAATATTACTATGTGTTTTTTTATCTCCTCCTTTGTCTTGGCTTCCCACCAAACAAGTGTTGCATCTTCCATTATCGTTGAAGCTAATTGGATTTTGGTATCATCATCTTGAAGATTATGGATTCTAAAATGGACCTCCAATTGCCTAATCCAATTATCAAGGTTTTCTGCATTGACTTCACCATTAAACATTGGCAATTCAAACTTAACATCAACTTTTAAAAAAGGACTTTTACCAGTGTTCTTTGACTTGTGTGGCTGATGTACTAAAGAAGAAGTAGAGGATGATGATGATGAGGGTGAGGATGATGGCTCTCCATTTCCTCCATTGCCCTTCTTCGACTTATATTCATAATTGTGACCTCCTGAAGATCCATCCTTGTGAAGTTTGAATCCTTCTCCTTCTAGTGTCTCATTCCTTTCTTGATAAAGGATTCTAACCATCTCAGTCATGTTAAGGAATGCTTTCCTGAACACTCTTTCTTCCTCTTTGGATCAACTTCTTCATGGATTTATCCTTCTCTATGAGATATCCTTAATGTAGCTTCTGCTTCCATAGGAGGTGAACTAGGTGGTGGAGATTGTGGCAATCTTGCTCTCCTTTGCTTTGGCTCTTCTTGAGACCCTTCTGCTCCCACCAATTTGCCTTCTCATCTTTTGAGCTTGAGACTAGTAAGCATCTAAAAACTTGCAAATAGTTAAACAATGATTTGCACAAAACAACACCAGAGAATAAAATCTAGCTCTGACACCAATCTGATCTGAAAGGATTGTATTAGTTTTGTTGTGCTAAGTTTCTTTTAATTTTATAAACATGTGCATTCTTGTCTCATTAGTTTGCTTAAGGATTGAGGATTTTAACCATGAAATGTAGATGATTTTATTGAATTAGAAGCATGAAATAAGCACAAATAACACTGAAAAATAGTGTAAAACAGAGAAATAAGTCACCACATAACATTTACATAGCAATCATGATGAAGCAGTTTACCCCTCCTAGGCTACATCTGGTTTTCCAGCTCCCAATGATATGTCCATATTTCATTATGCTCAAAATTTTGCAAATACATGTAGTTATGGGCCTATAATGGTTTTTTTCTCTGCACCAATGGCTCCAAAATCCTCCAATTAGTCTAGAATGACTCTTCATTCACTCTCAATGAGAGAAAATTGAATCTCCAACTCATTTTCCCAATAACACCTAGAAAAGCTCCACTAAATGCGGATGACTCCACTTAACTGGAGTCAAATTAGTGATTCCCACAATAAATTTAGGCGATGGCTAAAATTATACTAAAATAAACCGTTTACATTTAATTTTTGGTTGTGAACATGACCCCAAACCCCACGGTTAACAACCGACAGTGGTTTGGGCGAAACCCGCATTAAACTTTGGTAAAAACGTTGGATCATGGTTGAGCTATGGGTTTGCGAAACTGTCAACGGAAAACGTTGGCATTAAGCCATGCCATCTGACAACTCAAACGTTGTGGAAATGCTGTTGGAGGCTACGCCTTAACCGTCGGGTGATAGCATATGTTGTAACATGTGACCACCTACTATGGGACCGCTGGCGGCGATCCGAACCCCCAAAGACGTTTTCCATTATAGTTTAACATAAACCTGTGAACGTTATATGTTAATTAATAACATGCATCTTGGGTGGTGGAGCTGTGTAGTTGCTCTACAAGAGGTCCAGGGTTTGACTCCTGCGGCCTCACCCCAAAATTTTAACATGACACTAAGGGGACACATGGCGGCCTCAAGGCTGGCCACGTGTCACCCTCTGATTAGCCCAAAAACCAAAATGTACAACCATATTCAACCAATCATATCGTGCCACTTATAAGCCTGGGACTGGTTCTGAGGAAAGTAATATTCCTCAGAATATTCCTTTTGTTGATTGTGCAACATCCATGCTGACTGGGCATCCCAGTCAACCCTCTCACAAAATTAGTTGTTTGCGAATTTGATGAGAACACGATATCTCCCTCATACGAAATCGGTTTTTCGAACCGTTCATGGCACCAGAATCAGGAAGATGATACCTACGCAACAATCCTAGCTTCAACCCAATCCTATAATTTTCAATTTTGAGAAAAATTTATGAAATCCTGATCAATACCCTTCCTCGATAAGCCAATAACTAATCATTATTGATCTTATAATCTGATTGTTTACCCTAATTTTTTGCTTCTTGTTCTTGCTGCCATAAAAACTGATATTAAGGATCTTTTTATGGTGCCCCCTTCATCTATTCCTAGAACTTAAATTCCACATGGCTAAGGTAGATTTCATACACATAATGTAATTTTCTACTTAAAGCGTCAACGACACGATTTTCCTTACCTTTAACATGTTGAATTTTGATATGAAATTCATTCGGAAATGCATTCCACCTTGCTTGGCGCGCATTCAAGTCAATCTGCTTAAAATAACTAGTCAAGTTGATGTGGTCTATTTTTAACACAAATATTTTTCCCAAAAGCTAGTGTTTCCATACCTTGAGTGCATTCAATACCATAGTCAACTCTAGATCAGAAGCGGGATATCGCTGTTCATGCTCTTTCAGCTTTCTAGATTCGTATGAAATAACTTTTCCATCTTATGCCAACACTTCTCCCACCCCTTCCTTGCAAGAATCGGTGCATACCTCAAACTCCTTGGTTGGGTTAGCTACCTTTAATATGAGAGCTGTAGTCAACAATTGTTTTAACCGTTCAAAGCTGATTTGGAATTCATTGGTCCACTTAAATATTCACCCTTTTTGCTACAAGGAGGTTATAGGAAAAGAAATTTTAGAGAAACCCTCAATAAAACGTCGGTAATAGCCAGCCAATCCCATAAAATAACGTATGTCTGCTACATTGTTGGGTACCTTCCATTCCATAATAGTCTTTATTTTCTCAGGATCTACCGATATACCTTCAGAAGAAATCACATGGCCTAGATACTGCATATGTTCTTTGTAGAAGTCACACTTATTGTACATGGCACAAATTTGATGATCGCTCAACATTTTTAGTACCACTCGCAAATTTTCCTTATGTTCTTCCATATTTTTTAAGTAAATTAATATATCATCAATAAAGATAAGAACAATTTATCAAAAAATGGATGAAAAATATCATGTATCAAAGTTATGAAAGTTGTTGGTCCATTGCTTAATCCAAACGGTAAAACCACGAACTCATACTGGCCATATCGGGTACGAAAAGTTGTTTTATATATATCCTCATATTTTATCCATATCTGATGATATCTGAATCTTAAATCTATCTTTGAAAATATAGTTTCTCCCTTTACTTGGTCGAAAAGGTCATATATCCTTGGCACTAGGTACTTGTTCTTAACAGTCAGTTTGTTAAGCTGCATGTAATCCATACACATTCGCATCATACCATCCTTATTTCTCACGAAAAGTAATGGTGCCCCCAAGGAGACAAACTCGGTCGAATATATCCCTTATCCAGCAATTACTGTAGCTGCATTTTCAACTCAGTGAGCTCAGGTACACTTATTTGGTACGGTGCTCGTGACACCAGTGCTACTCTGGGCATTAATTTGATGGTGAAATTGATATCCCACTGTGGAGGTATTCCTGATATTATTTCCGGAAATACATCCATAAAATCTTAGACTATTGGTATATTCTCTAAAATAGAGGCCTTTTATTTTGAGTTGGCGAATTCTACTTGAATAGCATAGATTTGTCACCCCTTTTTAATGTATTTTCCCAGCTAAGATGCTATGATGGGGTGAAATTGGATTGGTTTCTTAATTCCCTATATTTCTTGGCGGGTACCATCTTCAGCCTTATAATAGATGATTTTCTCTTTGCAATCTACCAGTGACCAATTCCCTTTTAACCAGTCCATTCCCAACAATATATCGTAGGATCCCATGGGTAAATATTCAGCTCGAAATTTATATGTTTTTTTCCTATTTCTAGGAAACAGTTTAAGACTTTAGCATTAACTCTTCTCTTTGCCCCAATAGCCAATTGTACCATCCAGGGACTTTTAAAATTATTTCTATGCAAATTACATTTCTAAACTATCCAGGGACATACATAACTTAAAATTTCTCCAGGATCTACCAAAATAGAAACCGTTTGGGAATATAACTTACCTTCTAGTTCAATCATGGTTGAATGATATTCTTCTTGTCAATCTTCTAGTGCAGCATTGATCCTTGGTATTTTTCATGCAACATCCCCCACCATGGATGCCTCCTGTAGATTGGTTGCAGTTTCATTTCTCCTATGATGAGGATAGTTATTATAGTAATGTGCCTCATCACATCCCCATCACTGCAATGGTGGTTTCTGGATTTGCCCATGGTCTGGTATGTTGGATGCTTCAGTAGGTCATTCTTCTGTTGGCTATTTGTGCTTTTGTTGGTTTTTTCCATGTTTTCTATTTGTTGGGTTTCTTGCATCATTTTATAATTTCCTGGTTTGTTACCTTTAAAATTTGAAGTACCTTTCTACCTCGTCTTTGGCGGCCAACTCCTACCAGCTTCTCCTTTTAGCTTGGATTGCTGATAACACATTCTTTCTTTTTGAATTACCTCATCCATATTCTTCAGATTCACAAACTTGATCCTCTCCTTCATGTGATCAGGAAAGCTACTCAAGAAACGTTGTACTTTTTCTTTTTTCATCTCTCAAATAGGGTACATACCTCAATAAGGAGGTAAATTTAGTTATGTACTCATCCATAGACAGTTGACCTAACCTTAAATCATGAAATTATAAATATTTTTCATCGTAAAAGTGTTATGTTAGATATTTGTCTTTAAAATACTGCTAGAACTCGTCCCAAGTCACATTCTAGTCCTCGATTCCTCACAAATTTTTAACTTCTTCCCACCTTAATGTGGCTTTTTCCCATAGTTGGTAAACAACCAAGCAAGCTTTAAGTTTGTTTTTATATTCATAAACTTGAAAATATTTATTCATGTTTGTTATCCATGCTTCCGCCCCTTCTTCAGCCTCTCCATTAAAGGTAGGAGGTTTAGTCTTCCGAAATTCACCTTGCAGCTATAATTTCTGTTTTTTTCATCTCTTGTTGATCTGCAACATTTCTAGATTTTTCTTCGTTGTAAGTTCTAATTTTATTACTTTTTTGGGTACAGATCCATTCTGGATTGTCATTAACTTGTTTTTGATGCTCACCCTCTTCATGGGTGTCCCTCTTCGAACTCGGTTGTGTTGTACGATGGTTTTGCTTATCTAAGAGGCTTTTAAGGATCTTTTCTTGCTCCCACATTAACCTTTCATTGTCACTCCTTACTCGAACCATCTCTTCCTGAAATTGTTGCACCATATCCAGAAGTCTACTGGTTTGATGTTTTTGTTCCTCAATTAGTCTTATGGTTTGACGATGTTGGTCCACTCCCAGTTGCACCCACATTTCTGGGGTCATATCCAGGTTAGGCTGGGTGCGAGCTTCCCCTGTAGTTCTCGACATGGGATGTATGGATCCTGTCCTCATCGTATCCTGTCAATCGTTCTACTTTTTGTCTCTGTGCACAAGTTTTACATACCCATTGTTATTTAATTGGCTCATCTGGCTCCCAGCATATGAATGCTGCTCTGATACCACCTGTAACCTTCATCGACAACTTTAATCTATACAATGGTAAAAATAAAAATAAATAAAAATTACCATGAAGGTTCTAGATATAAACATAACTAAACATTATAAACAAATAAATCTTAATAAAATACCATTATGAAATTTCTATCTCATACTATGACATAAATATGTAAATTCGCATTTGATTGTATAAAGGCTGACACATTCGCAAGCTCGATTCTTTGTGCCACGGTACCTGTTCATGGTTTTCAACATGATTACATAACCTATCCTTTATTTGAGTCTTGTCATATAATTTTTATACTGCTTGAGAGATAAATAATACAATAATTGAGGTGATAATATTTATGAATATCGAGATCACATTGACTTAAGAGGTACATAATTTTTATTGGGTTTCATTGCATCGAAGTGGCTTGCATTCATTTACCTATGTTACCAGTGAATTTTAACCCTTCATAGCTCCTTTCTTTAATATATCTTCACCGACAGCTGTGTTTATCCTTTGGACACCTAGTATAGTAGATGTCGTTGATCTTTCAGCCAGAGATCAAACGTTCGAAGGGTTTTCTAGGTCCGTTAGGGTTACGAAACCCTACCCTGTTCTATAATTATAGCCTCATTCAGTCACGCCTCATCTTCTTTCTGCCTCTACAATTGGTTCATGGTGACAACATCACTGGAGTTGTTTGTCTTTTCCGATAGAAGAGGTAATTTTTGAACCTTGTCTTTACTTGGTTAATGAGTTTACCTCGTTTTGTTTTCAACTCATCGCTTTCACAGATTTTCTCTGTCATAGTTTCACATCTGATTTGTGTTTTACTAATATTCATTAAATTTTATGTTTGTAGGTTCTTATTGATGATCTCCATCATTAGAAATATTTGGAGGGGTTAATGGTCACCTTTTTTCCTTCTTAGATATCTTTTTCTTTCATTTTTATTATTATTTGGTTTTATGATGCTAGTATAGGTGGTGATTAAGGCTAACATACTCGGAGTGACTAATATGAGGTTGAGTGTAGAAAACCATGAGTTATTAAGCATTTTTATAAGGATTTTATCATAGAGACAAATAGGAGTGAACTCAATCTTTGTTTACTTGGATTCAAGTAGACTCAATCACCCCAAATATTCTCTCTAGCAATTCGAGTTCCAGAGGCAGCCAAGCAACTCAAAGAGGAGTGACTCAATCTTTGTTTACTTGGATTCAATTAGACTTAATAACCCCAAAGATTCTCTCCATAAATTAGAGTTCCAGAGGCATCCAAGCAACTCAAAGAGGAGTGAACTCGATATTTGTTTACTCGGAGTCAAGTGGACTCAATCACTATTTTCTAGGGAGATGTTGGTAGCTGACCTGTAGAATAAATAAAGTAGAGATAGGGCTAGGAGGAGGATTATGATCAATTCTAGTTGGAACTTTATTGCAAGCTATTGAGCTTTTAATTATTTTACTCAGTGATCAAACTTTCAGAAATGTATGAGCTTATTATTTTATGAAATGAGCAGATTGATTTCATTTTGCTAATTTAAGTTTCAGAGAGCTAGGCTCATGGGTTAGGGCCCAATCCATGTGCCTCAGCCTCTCTTTTGTATTTGTTCTCTGCTTTCTGTCATTTAATTAGTTCTTCTTCTGATATTCTCATTGTTGTTTAGCCTTTCTTTCAGTGTGTTGTTGTAGTTTTTCATTTTCTTATGAGAGTAATATAATAGAGGAAAACCAAAAAGTTGTGGATCAAGACCCCCTTCTCATCTCTGTTAATAGGGCTCGAGGAGGGAGAACCTTCCCACAGACCCAAAAAATGATTTATGTTCACTATTTCTGAGATTAAAAGTAGAGTTGCATTACCATTTTCAGCTTTCCTTTTTGTATTGAATTTTCATGAATTTGCATGTTTTTCATGCATAAACCAACAGAGTTTTTTGCAGGAATTAGTGATAAAGCCCCATAGCAGCTCTGTGGTGCTTCCCCGGTTCTTTTTCCATATCTATCTTCATGGCCTCAACACTAGTTTTATGCCTCCATTCCTTTTTTTTTCTCTGCTTATTCTAACTGTCGTACCCACCTTTCTTTCCTAAGATTTCTTTCCTAAGCACACTTAAACCCTTCAACCCACCTTATTCCTTTTTTTCCATTGGTCACGGTTTCCTTACCTCTTTTAATTAAAAATGCTTGAAAAACCATTAGAACTCAACCTCCACCTTTCCTCCTCAAACTTCCTGCTACCATACATCGCAAATCACAAATCGTAGTGTTTGGTTTCTTCCTTTAACAATTACCACTCCCATCTGTTGATTGCGATATTGTGATATCACATATCGCATTTCACACCTTTTCCCTTTTTTCTTTACGACTTACCGCAATTCCCGCATCGCAATTGCACTTCACACCTTTTACCTGTTTTCCTTAAGAATTACCACTTCCAAATGCTGATTACGATATTGCGATCGCGCTTCGGCATCAGTCCCATCACCACGTCACCCATCGCACTTCGCACTTCACAAATTTTACTGAACACCACTTTCGCTATCCCTCTAACTTTGTGATATTGTGATTGCGATATTGCACTTTGCGCATCGAAAATTTTACCATATTTCACTTCACACATCACAAATTTTACCATATCGCACTTCACACATCGCAACTTTTAATATATCGCACTTCGCACATCGCAACTTTTACCACATCGCAAATCTCTCATTGCAAATTTTTCCCTTTTCTTTTAAGACTTACCGCTCCCTATCCGTCGATTGCGATATTGCGATCATTCTCTACCACCTGTCCTACTGCCATGTCATCTAATTTTGCACATTTCGCATTTCACATTTCTTTCCCATTGCATTTCGCACGTCACAACTCTTAGCCTGTCGCACTTCTCAAATTTTGCTCGATTGCATCTCTGCCATCCCACTTTTCAAATTATTCCTCTCTGAAACATTTTCTTCCCTATAACAAACTTTTAATAAGGTTTAAACCCTTCTTTCCACTTCGAAGCCTTGTTCATGTGTTAATCTCTCCATTAGCCTCTTTAGCCCTTTTTTTTTCCTCTAAGCTGCAAATCAACACTTTTTCAATTAAAATTAACTCACGGATAGGTTAGTTACATGGATAGAAGCATGGTAGATAGAAAATAGGATAAGTAGTGTGAATTTAGCCATTTGGCCAAGTTAAGTGTGGTTTAGAATTAGTTTCCTTTCTGCCATTTATTTTTAGCAATTTAATTTAGTTTGTTCCTGTCATTTCCTTTTTGCAAGTTAAATTAGTTTCCTTTGTGTCATTTCCTTCCAGCAATTTACTTTCCAGTTCTTATCATAGTTTAAGAAATAACACCCTTTCGTAAAGAAGAGGATGACATGATAAAAATGCATATGTTGTGTATATAGCACTGTCACCTCCAAGTTTGTATGAACCTTGAGTTGATAAAGTAAAGTAGGGCAATCCCTAGGAGTTGCAGCATTCTTGGTGCAATACTAGGGCTCACCACTTTTTGGCGTCGTTGTCGGGGAGGTGTCTAATAGATGATTTTATTTTGTTTTAGCATTATTTTCTACTTCCTTTTCTTTTCATGTCATTTCATAAATATTAAAAAAGTACAAAAAGATCTTATTTTCATGCCTCGTAGGAGTAGGAATACTCAAAGACAAATATTACCTAAAACCCCCACTTCACCTCCTAGCCACCTTTCACTCTTCTTCAGTGGTAGTGAGATTGAACTCCCTATAAGAGAGCCTTCTGAAAATTTTAAGTATGCTATTGAGGAAGAAGAAGACCTTGGTTCAACTGAGGGACCTACTTCACCTACCTTAACCATGGTTGGGATCCAGAGAACCTTTCCCATAAGAGAGGCAGATGGGGAAACTAAGATGAAGAACATTAGCCCCTTAGCTCTTCCACACTTTCATGGACTTACCTTTGAGGACCTTGACACATTCATGTTTGAATTTGTTGTTATTTGTAGGACTTATGACTACACCTCTAATGATCAGAAGTTGAAGCTCTTCCCATCCACCCTTAAGGATGCAGCATTGCGCTGGTTCATGGGTCTACATGGGGATAGCAACACTACCTGGGCACATATGGAAGAGACCTTCGGCAGCAAATACAAAGACTACTATAGGTCCAAGGAAACTAAGGATGAGATCTTTAGGATGTTTCTAGGGCCAGATTAATCCATAGAGGATTATGAAGAGAGGTTTCAATTGAACTATAAGAGAGCCAACTCTACTCTTGTTCCTGACTCACTTAAACTCGTACTTCTTTGAGGGATCAGAGAAGAGATGATAGAAACCTTGAATATGCTATCAGGAGGAGATATCTACCAACAACCCTATGAAGCAATCAAAATTGTCTTCCAGAACCATTCTAGGGCATGTAGGAAGAAGGGTAGAGCTAGCCAAAGTACGTCTAGTACCCCTTCCTCTTCCACCTTCATAATACATGAGATTGGAAACATGCTAGTGGACTTCAAGAGTGACATGCTGCACACCTTTTCTTTGCAAATGGACACAATGCAGGTCAAAAGGAAACAAGAGGAAGCAGAGAGAGCCCTGTCCATATTTTGTCCTAGATGTACCAGGAAGCACCCAGGAAATGAATGTCCATTGAATACCATAGAGGTTTGCTTAGTCTATGAGGAGAATCATGTCACAGAAAAGTGTCCCTCCTTACCTAGACTTAAGGTTGTATATCATGGTGGGGAAGAAATGCCAGAGAAACTCTGTTTCATCAACCAGGGAAGGCCTCAAGACCCTCGGTCATATCAACAAGGTATGCAAGGTGCACCTTACTCTTACTATCACAAAAATCAGAGCACACCCGTGCAACCTTGGTACACCTCCACTCCTCCATCCTGGTCTACACCTCCTACTTGGCCGTACAACCCTTCATATCATCCTCAGCCAGTAAACCAACCATTTTGGTAGTATGTTCGACAACAACCTCAGTGGAACAATCCATCCCAAGGGTGGAGGCCTCAACAAAATCAACCACCTACTCTAATGCCTCAACCCCAACCTCAACCTTAGCTTACTCATGATCCTCCACCTAGGCTACCTATACCTGCACAACCCAATGCGAACCTGAACAACATACAGGCACAACAGGCTCCCAGTGGAGAAACATCCCATCCAACTTATGTTGTGGAGATACAAGAGGTTAATCTCAGGTCAGGAAGAGTACTCCCAGACAACCATTCTCCATCTCCACCTGTAGAGGTTGAGGAGGAAAAAGAAGAAGGTAACACTCAGATCCAACAAAGTCCTTTTCCTAAGCACTTGATCCACCCTAGTCGGCACAGCCCAGAGGAAACCGAACTCCGGGGAGAATTGGAAAATTTTTGTGTAAAGATACAACTTCTCCAGGCCCTTAAGGATGTCCCTATATACAATAGGCTCATCAAAGAAAAATTCTTCAAGAAACCTGGGAATAGGAAGAGAGATACTCCCACCATCAATGTGGTAGGACAATTCTCTGACCTAATGCAAGGGAAGGTGATATTTCCAAACTACTTGGACCCTAGTAGTCAAGTTGTTTATGTGCATATAGATGGTGTCATAGTCCCCAACACTCTGATTGATCTAGGGGCTGCCATCAATATCATGACCAATTAAACTATGTTGAAACTTAATCTCCAAGGGGATTTGAGGAAAACCACAACAGTTCTGCAACTTGCATATTGGTCCACAGTAACTCCAGAAGTAATTGTTGATGATGTTATGGTTACCATCGACTCTTGGGAGTATCCTAAACATTTCCTAGTCTTGCAACCAAAAACCAATTTTAATGTTTATCCCCTCATTTTAGGGAGACCTTGTTTAGCCATTGCAGATGCTTATATTAGTTGTCGGATCAGAAACATGACTATCAAAAATGGGCCTTTATCTAAACATCTAGTGTTATATCCTCCAGCCTAGCCTTCCATTGATCATGATATCAATATATGGTTGGAGGATGAAGAAGATGAGTTATATAACACTACCCCTATGTGTACCATAGATGTTATTCTCGGGGGGGACGTAGATTGATGAAGATGAACTCATCGACCATGCCATTCAAAACCAGTCCTCCACTAAAATTCCTCTCGAAACCTTAGTCAAAGAGTCTGAAATCCAACCTTGGATATAAGTCCACTCAGTTGAGTCAACCTCTAAAACCACCAAGGCTATTGAGTTTGGCCCATCCAGATCTTTGAAAGTCAACCCAAACCTCTCAAATGAAGAAGAGAAGTAGTTATGCCAGCTTTTGACAGAGAATCTAGAAGTGTTTTCTTGGGATTACAAGGACATGAAAGGGGTGCATCCTTCAGTGTGAAAACATCATATTTACATCAAATAAGCATGTAAGAGTGTGAGACAACCCCAAAGAAGGATGAACCTGGCTCTGAAGGACATAGTGAAAGAAGAGATGCAGAAACTATTGGATGCAAGGTTTATATATCCTATATCCGACAGTAAGTGGGTATATCCTCTTGTCCTAGTCCCAAAGAAGAATGGGAAGTGGCGATTTTTTTATTATTATTGAGAACTTAACAAAGCCACAAAGAAAGACCATTTCCCTTTGCCCTTTATAGACCAAGTCCTGGATGGACTTCCGGGGAAGAAGTTCTTTTCTTTCTTAGATGGGTTCAATGGGTACAATCAAATTCAAATCAGCCTTGAAGACCAGGATAAGACTACTTTCACCTGCCCTTGGGGTACCTTCGCTTACAGAGTCCTACCCTTTGGGTTGTGCAATGCCTCAGCTACCTTCCAAAGAGCGGTCTTGAGCATCTTTTCTGAGTTATTCCATGACTCTGTCGAAATATACATGGATGATTTCACGCCATATGGGGATGACTTCCAGGAAGCTCTCTCAAATTTAGGTAAAGTAATAAGAAGGTGCACTGAGATGCATCTATCCTTGAGCCTAGAAAATTGTGAATTATTGAAGAAAGCAGGGGTTGTATTAGGACACTCCATATCCCAAGCAGGAATATAGGTAGACCTGAAAAAATCACTATCATCAAAAGGGCACCTGCTCCTCAAAACCAGAAAGATTTCAAGAGTTTCTTAGGCTTAGCTGGTTACTATAGAAGATTCATCAAATATTTCAGTAAAATGGCTTTGCCATTATTTGGGTTACTAGCCAAAGACTCTGAGTTTATTTGGTGTGGTCCTTGTTAAGAGGCTTTCAAGCTCATTAAGAAAAAGTTTACCACTGCCCCCATCCTCTGAGATCCAAATTGCACTTTTCCTTTCCATATCCACACTGATGCATCCGATAAAGTTGTATGGGCAGCATTAGGATAATTAGAGGACAGAATCCCTCATGCCATTTATTTCATCAGCAAGAACTTGTCCAAGGCCGAACTGAATTATATTGTTATGGAGAAAGAGATGTTAGCCATTGTATATGCTTTGAACAAATTCAGACATTATGTAACTGGGTATTATACCTTTATTCACACTGACCATGCAGCCATCAAGTATTTTGTAATATTACAAAATTTGCATGCAGCAAATTGGAATATTGAATTTTACTAATTTCCCTTAGAAGGTGAATAAATGGGTAAGGAGACCCATGCACAATAAAAATCTAAATAAAATCTCTCATGGTGTGGAAAGGGATCAAGGTAGCAGCTAGATTTTACACTTCCATGTGTGAACAGGGACAAATGCATATGGACAAGGTCAAGTTTGACCAAGTCAACAACACAGATATGAGAGGAGGAAATCATCCATAGAGACATCACAGTGCAAGTGGGAGGAATATTCCTTGGTGGATCAAACCCTAATGAGTGGGGCCCAAGGCAATGAGGCTCACACATGTTTAAATGGAGGGCAAGGTAGCCATAACAAGTTTATGCTTATGATTTGATTTTGATCTTGAAGACTATTTGCTTTCTGCAACTGTTTAGTTGAGATTGTTGTGTTGCTCAGCACAAGGATTTCCTGTTTAGGAATCCTTATCCTTTCTTGAGAGGCCTCTTGGAGGAGTGTACTGATTTGCCTCACATCTAGGCTTGAGGCCAAGCCACCTCCTTCAGCTACAAAATTATTTCTGCTCAAGTATAATGTTGTGTTGCAGGGTGTTGCAGTGAGGATTCACAACACCACTTCCGGCACTTGTATTTCAGAGGAGGAGATTCTCTTTCTCTTGAGAGATCAGTGAGGAAGAATTTAGGAGCATCTTGGCACATCTTGGCACTTCGCCAGAGTATTCGCAGCATCCACAGTGCAGTCCTTTGCAGGAACTGTATCCTTTTTGCAGTGTTGCAGTGTGAGGGTCAAATCCCTGAATCTTGAGCTTGTTTCTCAAGGAAAGGGCCATCCCTTCTCCCAGAAACTTTGTAAGAAGGATTATTCTTGATTTTCTGTATTTTTCAGCTGTATATACTCAAAGCTTCATTTAGACTACATTTTCCAGATCTAGATCAGAATATCTGACAATTTTCACTTGTACCTTCATGTAACCCTTGCCAGGTCATTCTAATAATGTGTAAAAGAAGCTTTTTCTCCATTTTTCTCCATGATCTGATGTAATACACTCCATGTATGTTATTTCATTCATATTTAATCATAAACCCTCAGAAAATTACGTTGTCTATGCTTCATTAAATTCTACATAAGTTAAGTCATGGGGTTTGGGCCTTTCTGAGTTGTACCGAGACCGGGAGATCTATTTAACTTAGTAAAAAAGATTTGTTTCTGATTATTTTCTAGATGGGAGTCCCATATAGCATAATTTAAAGGATACAACAATTATTTTACCATGTCATTATACTGTCTATTGGGAATGACATTTTTAAGGGTCAAAATGATGCTTTTCCCCAACTTTTGGATCCCAAAATGAAGTGAAAATTGTTGTTGTCACATAAAATGATGATAATGTGTTTCTTGACACATTTCATGAGTGAATAGAGTGTTTCTACTCCATGATTGTGTTTATATATTGCTGCAATCCCATTATTGGGCATTTTCCAGTCATTCTAGGTGTGAAAGGCTTGTTTATCTCACCTAGTTTTCTTGGTTCCTGATTTCCTCTTGTATTTGGGTCTTATATTATTAGATATAATAGATCCAAGGGCTAATATTTTTTTCTGTAGCATACATTCCTGAAAAATGCGTTTTTCAGGCATGCCTTGCTAGCAATCCCAATTTGGGGATATTACAGTGGTATCAAAGCATAGTATTGGCTCAGCCTGTGAGTTCCATCCATCAAAGGGAGAAAGATCAGAATGATGAAGAGGATGAGCTTGATCTCATCACTTTTTAGAGCCAAGAAGGTTCTCCCGAAGGAGGTTAAGCAGATGAAGAGTTGTAGTGAAACTCCTAGAGGGTTTCGAGAAGAGGAAGAGCCATGCACTTCCTATTCTCAAAGAGGAGAAGACAAGAGACCTAAAGGAAACTTGGAATCTAAAATTATAAGTGAATACCTTGCTGAGTACCAAGCTAAACCTAGAGCCTTCAAGTAGACTCTAGCTTTACCTCAGTTCATTCAGCTGGGAGAAGAAAGGAGACTCTACAGCCATGGAATAATGAGAAGCAATAGATTCTTATTGTCCACTTTTGATGGATCACTCACATGCACAGCAAGGGCTTGGGTGATGAAACTAGAGGCTTTCTTCCTATTACATCCAGTAGTAGAGAGAGAGGTTGTAGAAATTGCAGTGTTGCACCTTGAAGGTGAAGCAAACACTTGGTGGTTCAGCCATTTGAGCCATGCAAGAGTGTCTACTCTTGCTGATTTTTCTCAAAGGTTGATCAGGAGATTTGGGGAAGGAAGACCAGAAAAATAAAGACCCTCACCACCACTTGAGGAAACATGTACCAGCGCTGTCACAACCTTGGAGGAGCAACCTTCTTGTTCAACATTGAAGGAAGCCAACGTAGTTGAGGGAGGAACCCTTGCTCCGAAATTTCACCAAGGTATGCATAAGTTTCCATCTACTGTCATTTCATAAAATATAAAGGAGGGATCTACATTTTTGTATACTGTTGATTTAGAGCAACAAAGTTTCACTACGTTGTATAAGAGCGGTGATGAAGGAATGAGGACCCATTCTTTATGGGAGAATTCAAATGTCAGTTTCATTCATGAAGCAATGGAGAAAGGAAGGGTTGATGGTAGACATCTTGAAGTGAGAAACATTTTCTCCTTTCTAGATGACACTTTCTCAATGAGCACTCCCCAGCTCAAAGAGAAACTTCTACCTGCAGCAGATCCAAGGCCTCTTTGGTTTTCGAAGGCCATGCATGAGAAGGAGATCTCATGGAGAGATTTCATTGGAGGTAAACACCAACATATCATGTAGTGCAAAGTTCTTCAACAGTCTGTGGAGGCTATTTCCTGCTCACACTTGGATCTTCATGGATTCAAGGAGGAACAGATAGATGATGGAGGAGATCTTCGGATGGATAACATCTCTCATGTTTGTGTTCGACACTTCTTGAGCCATACACATCATGAAGGGAGGTTTTTGCCTACCACCTATTTGGGTCCTTATGGGATCAAATTGATCCTTGAGAAGATTCCATTTCAACATCCCATGAAATGCAAGACCAGAAATTTGATTTGGAAGAATGATAGTCTTCCTTGGGGGAGTACTAAGGAAGAACGTGATGGAAGGCACCCGCATGTGGATGGATGGGTGTGGATGATAAGCAAGAAGCTGGAAAGCTACTTGCAAATCTATGATACCAGGCAGCAGGAGGCTTGGCTGCGTTGGATTCTCTTGAAAGAGTTTGAACATCATCCTCTTTCTAAGGGTATGTCGCAGGATACTTGCATCATGGAGAAGCAAAGAGTGTGGAAGCATTGTGTTGATATGACATTCTTCACCATGTTTTCATTACAATATTGGTATGATGGAGGTATGAGGAGGCAACAAAAACTGTTGTTTCTTAAGTTATTCTTGAGAGAGCAAGGGCAAAATTTCTCTCACACTTTGCATGATGTTGCGGGAGTAGGAGGTGGCACTATCATGGTGCAAAGGGTCTACTCCTTGGCCTTAGATGTTCAGGAGGTACTTCCACCTTGGGAGGGACCTCTCATGTGTAGCATCATTATGGGAGATCCCTTTGACATGGTTCATGTCAAAGAAGGGAGTTATGAGTTGGCAAGAGCCTATTTGCATGGGCCAACAGCATTGTCACCTTGGGAGTTGGACTTATTGATGGAGTGTCCCCAGGATCACTTCACATTTGATGCACTTGGTAGACAAGGAGGAAGTGAGAGATTTGTTTTTGCACTTATTGATTGTCTAATACAATATTTGCATGCTCTTCCCATTTCTATGCAATGCATTTCTCCACAAGAGGGCAAGCTTTTCATTTGGCTTCATGGTCAATTTTGGGCCAATCTATATGATGGAGACAGCCATCTCCTGTATGACCTTGGGAAAGTATGTTGTGCTTACATGTATGATCATCTATTGTTCCTAACCAGCTACCATTCGTTAGTAGACTTGATGACATACATAACCATCCATGTGTTAAAAGAATACTTTCCATACTATTTTCTGAAGCAGCAATTCGGGAAACTGCGCTGTAACTACATGGGGAACTGTTGGTACTTCCTTGCACCACATGAAACCTTCAATATTTCCCTCATATTGATGTTGATCATGATCTATTTTGCTGATATTGTTCTTATCTATATTGAGAACATGATGGGGAGAGGAAGACAGTGTGGGGTAGGCTATCTTGTCTACCATGTACAGATTTTCAGCCAACCTACTTTGTAGGAGCTCAAGGTGGAGGAAAATTTTCTGGAGTTTCCATGGTGGGGGGGTGACTCATTTTGCATGGATGATTGCTTGGGGATGGAGAATCCACTTGAGGAAAAGGTGTTTTCCCGACACATTCCAGTCTCCATGCCTTGGAGGAAACTCTTCAGTTCTATCCTTGCAGTTGCTTGAGGACAAGCAACATTTGGGAGGGGAGGACTGTAATATTCCAAAATTTGCATGCAGCAAATTGAAATATTGAATTTTACTGATTTCCCTTAGGAGGTGAATAAATGGGTAAGGAGGCCCATGCATAATAAAAATCTAAATAAAATCCCTCATGGTATGGAAAGGAATGAAGGTAGCAGCTGGATTTTACACTTCCATGTGTGAACAGGGACAAATGCATATGGACAAGGTGAAGTTTGACCAAGTCAACAGTGCAGATATGAGAGGAGGAAATCATCCATAGAGACAGCACAGTGCAAGTGGGAGGAATATTCCTTGGTGGAGCAAACCCTAATGAGTGGGACCCAAGGCAAGGAAGCTCACACATGTTTAAAAGGAGGGAAAGGCGGCCATAACAAGTTTATGCTTATGATTTGATTTGTTTCTTGAAGACTATTTGCTTTCTGCAACTGTTTAGTTGAGATTGCTATGCTGCTCATCACAAGGATATCCTATTTAGGAATCCTTCTCCTTTCTTTAGAGGCCTCTTGGAGGAGTGTATTGATTTGAATCACATCCAGGCTTGAGGCCAAGCCACCTCCTTCAGCTACAGCATTATTTCTACTCAATTATAACGTTGTGTTGCAGTGAGGATTCACAACACCGCTTCTCGCACTTGTATTTTAGAGGAGGAGATTCTCTTTCTCTTGAGAGATCAGTGAGGAAGCACCGGAGCATCTTGGCACATCTTGGAACTTGGCCAGAGTATTCCCAACATCCACAGTGTAGTCCTTTGCAGGAATTGCATCCTTTTTGCAGTGTTGCAATGTGAGGGTCAAATCCCTCAATCTTGAGCTTATTTCTCAGGGAAAGGGCCATCCCTTCTCCCATAAAATTTGTAAGAAGAATTCTCCTTAATTTTCTGTATTTTTCAGATGTATATAGTTATAGCTTCAGTTAGACTGTGTTTTCCAAATCTAGATCTGCAGATCTGACATTTTTCACTTGTACCTTCATGTAACCCTTGCCAGGTCATTCTAATAATGTGTAAAAGAATCTTTTTCTCCATTTTTCTCCATGATCTGATGTAATACACTCCATGTATGTTATTTCCTTCATATTTCATCATAAACCCTCAGAAAATCACACTGTATATGCTTCAGTAAATTCCACATAAGTTAAGTCATGGGGTTTAGGCCTTTTTGACTTGTACCGAGACCGGGAGATCTGTTTAACTTAGTAAAACAGATTTGTTTATAATTATTTTCTGGATGGGAGTCCCATATATAATAATTTAAAGGATACAACTATTATTTTCCCCTGTTATTATGTTGTCTATTGGGAATGACGTTTTTAAGTGTCAAAATGCTGCTTTTCCCCAACTTTTGGATCCCAGAATAAAGTGTAAGTTGTTGTTGTGATATAAACTAATGATAATGTGTTTCTTGACACATTTCATGATTGAATAGAGTTATTTTTCTCCATAATTATGTTTATATATTGCTGCAGTCCCATTATTGGGCATTTTCCGGCCATTCTAGGTGTGAGAGGCTTGTTTATCTCACCTAGTTTTCTTGGTTCCTGATTTATTCTTAGATTTGGGTCTTATATTATTATATCTAAGAGATCCTAGGGCTAATATTGTTTTTTTTAGCATACATTCCTGAAAAATGCGTTTTTCAGGCATGCCTTGCTAGCAATCCCAATTTGGGGATATTATATATTTAATGAACAAACCGGATATTAATGCTAGGAAAATTAGATGGTTGTTAATTTTTCAGAAATTTTATTTGACTATTGTTGATAAAATTGGAAAGGAGAATGTTGTTGCTGATTTTTTGTCTAGGTTAGCTCTCCCTACAGGTGAAGAAGGAATGGTGGATGACCAGCTTCCAGATGAGCATATCTTTGCTATATCAGCACTCTTACCATGGTTTTCTGATATAGCCAACTACTTGGCTTCTGGGAGACTCCCTCCTAATTTTTCATTTAGGGAGAGGATCAGAATCATCAGAAAAAGCGCCCCAGCTTTCACATGGATTGGGGGAAACATTTTCAAGCTAGGCCCTGATCAAATCCTAAGGAGATATGTGAGGGAGGAAGAATTTTTGATATCCTATCTGCATGTCATGACAGCCCATGTGGATGCCACTTTGCTGCAAAGAGAACTACTTACAAATTTTTGTAGGCAAGATACTATTGGCCTACCCTTCAGCAAGATTCTAGAAGATACACCAGCAGGTGTGACCAGTTCCAAAGGATGGGGAAACCCACACAAAGGGATGAGATGCATTTTCACCCTCAGGTGCCTCTTGAGTCATTTGAAAAGTGGGGCATGGACTTTGTTGGACCTATCGATCCACCATCCAGAGAAAATAAGTATATCATAGTCTGCACTAATTACCTGACAAAGTGGGCCGAAACAAAGGCAGTGAAGGTAGAAAACTAGGAGAAAGTAGAAGAATTTATGGGGGAGAATGTGTTTTACAAGTTTGGGTACCCCATAGAAATAGTCGCTGATCAGGGAGAACAATTGACCTCTCACCTCATTGAGAATATTTTGAGGAAGCATGAGATTAAGCATAGAACTTCTACTGCCTATCACCCTTAGGCGAATGGCCAAGTAGAAGTAACTAACAGATATTGAGAGAGCATCCTCACCAAGGTTGTGAGCAGCAACAAAAAATATTGGGTAGACAGATTGGTAGAAGCTACTTGGGTCTACAACACTACTTGGAAGACAACAAAAGGATTCACTCCTTATGAACTAGTCTATGGTAAGCATGCTCTACTTTCAGCTGAGTTTGAATTCAATACTTTAAGAATGGTTGATGAATTAAATCTATATATCTATCAAACGCCCAGAAAGAGAGGTTGTTGCAACTAAATGGAGTGGATGAGTTTAGAATGCAAGCACTTCTTCACATAGAGGTAGTTCAACTGCAAAGGAAGGTTTAAATATTTCAAAGGCAAGCTGATGACAAGATGGTTGGGACCTTACACATTGGAAAAATGTTTTGATAATGGCGCAGTTCAAATGAGCACCATAGATGAGGAAGGAATCCCCTTTCTTGTAAATGGTCATTGACTTAAAATGTACAAGAAGCATTTGTCAAGGGCAGAGTTCATAAATTCAATAAGCAGGGAGGTGTATGTGATGGGAAACTCCATAGTTCCCGACACCTCCTGGAAAAAAAAGAGAGAGAGAGAGAAAAAAATAAAGATTCATGGGTGAAAACCTCTTTGAGGTACCCAATGAAATCTTGTGGATTGAAAACCTTGATGGAGGCAACTCACTTTATCTCAAAAAAAGAAGAAGAACAAAATCGAAAAAGAGAATAAAGATCCATGGGTGAAAACCTCTCTGAGGCGCCCAAGGCAAGTTTGTGGGTTGAAAACCTCCATGGAGGCAGCCCACTTTATTTCAAAAAAGACAAACAAAAAACAAAAACAAAAAAATACATCTGCATCTTTCTGTTTTCTTTGTCTATTGTTTTGTAGGTTATCAATGGTTTTTGGAAACACAGGGGAGAATTTATATTCTTTTCCCTTCTTCTATTGTACCATCCATCCCATCATTCACTCCATTCATTTTCATAACTTCTTCCATCACCTCCATATCCCATATTCCTCCATTCCTGAGCACAATGTAGCAAAAGAAAGCAAACCACAAACTGCTATAAACATTAGGAAGTCCCTTCAGAAACAAAGTTGCTCATGGAATTCAAAGAAAAAAAAGAAAGAAAGCTGCATAACATATTCTAGGAGAGCAATAATGCCACCCATGGCATCTTGATCACCCCGCACAACATCTACAGTGGAAAGAAACAACAAGAAAAGACTAGCAGGTCACTCAGGAAGTTGTTCATTCAGCAAGCTGCTCACTCAGAAAACAGGAAAATAAGGAAGAACGCAGCATATAAGAGGCTTGTCTCAAAATTCCATCTCCTGCAAACACCTTGACAACAACAGGTAAACTCAGGTATAGCTTCTCACCCCTCGCTATGCATCCATAATAGCTAGAAATAATTAATTTTGTAGACTTAGAGTTTAAGGGTCAGAAAGGTGGCCAATTAGCTTGGCCACGATCGTGAAGTATGACTAGGGAGAACTGTAAAATCACGCCACCTAGGTATGCAAAAGAAAAAAATAAATAAATCAAGAGGAGAACAAGGGGAGGAAACACACAGTCCATCATGAATTAATAGAGAGAAGTAAACAACTGTCTACAACATAAATTGGAGTTGAGCCGAGTTACATAAGCACTCCAAAATTAGTTGCGCAAAATAATAAAAAGATATCTCGTCTCATCCAAACCAGTGAATTGAAAATTTTTGAGGGAAGAGACCGAAGGGAGCCTGCAACACAGTAGTACCGAGAGTGGGCTACATATTTGGACAGCGTCCAACAGCAACAACAACAAAACAACATCACCCAAAGAAGAACCAGAGGAGGAACAAGAAGAACCAAAAGAAGGAGAGGAAGAGAAAAAGAGGCAATGAAAAATGGAAGAGATGGCAATAGAAGTCATAGAGGTAGCAGATAGTCAGAAATAAGTAGAGTCATAGCATAGCACCACATCCCCTCAAGACAAAGGGGTAGTTGCCACCTTAAGTCCTCTGACCACAAAGAGAAAAAGGCAGATCTCTATGTATTTCAGAGCTTAAAATAGTTATAGGATAATTCAGAGAGAGACAGAAACTCCTCCCACGAGCCTGAATATCATTGAAGAATCACTAAGGGAGTAGGAAAGAATTGAAGAAACAATTATGAAGGAGCAGCTGCAAAAGGCACATGCAGAGAATGTAGCACTGAAGGATAAATTGCAGCAAAAAGGGAAACAAGTAGCCACCATGACAGACTTATGCATAGAAGCCCTTCAGCACAGATTCCCTTCTGACTCATATGTTGTGTACGTCAAGGAGAAATGGCTCCTATTTCAAATAAAAACTCTAGCGTCCCATGGATCCCTACCTTTCCAATATTGTAGGCAATCATGGATTTCCATATGTGAGCTAACATGGCTGATCAGGAAAAGATGGCAAAATTTTATGTGTATAACCTTGTGCTGACAAATATAGATACTTGGGACCCCAATCCTACAATGGGGGATATGCAGTTGATGGCTTTAGTATCTTGGATGATGAATGAGGACACTAGAGAAAAAGAGATATGGTGGGTCATGAGAGGAAGAAATAGATAACCCTTACATATCAGACCAGTAATTTTCAGCCCAAGAGGAGTCATCCTTAATCGTTGAGAGATTGAAAGGGACCCAACACTAGTTGAAAGCTACCTTCAGACTCAAACATAGGTAATCGGCCACTTTGATGATGTTTCTAGGCAAATAGAAGATGAGTGCATTGCGGCCAGCCATAGGAGATGGAATAGCCTCCCGCATAGCCTCAAGTATAGGGAGTACCATACTCCACAAAGACTGAGGGATGCATTGGAAAGGGCACCATTATAAAAGAGGGCCATACAAGCCAAAAAGATTCAATGGTTGGGACTAAATCTCAGCCCACCTTTGTTGTCGGGGCTAAATGATGAAAAGGACACATATGCACAAGATAGAGAATGGGAGAATGCAGAAAATAATAATGGTTTTTACCCCTTTGGGGAAACTCCCACACTTATTCCTCAGGAAATCAGGGGGGCTGTCAAAGCCTTGCAGGAAAGGCAGGAGGAGGATTAGTTACTCAGAGGATGAGCAACCATGCAGTAGGGGGTGATGATGAGCTCCATCATTAGACATATTTGGAGGGGTTAATGGTCATATTTTTTCCTTCTTTGATCTCGTTTTCTTGCATTTTTATAATTATTTGGTTTTATGATGCTAGTATAGGTGGTGATTAAGGCTAACATACTCGGAGTGCCTAATATGAGGTTGAGTGTAGAAAATCATGAGTTATTAAGAATTTTTATAAGGATTTTATCATAAAGACAAAGAGGAGTAAACTCAATCTTTGTTTGCTTGGAGTCAAGTAGAATCAATCACACCAAATATTCTCTCCAGTAATTTGAGTTCCAGAGGCAGCCAAGCAACACAAAGAGGATTTCACTCAATCTTTGTTTACTCGGAGTCAAGTGGACTCAATCACTATTTTCTAGGGAGCTGTTGGTAGCTGCCCTGTAGAATAAATAGAGTAGAGATAGGGCTAGGAGGAGGATTCTGGTCGATTCTAGTTGGAACTTTGCTGCAATCTAGTGATAATTTTATTATTTTACTCAGTGATCAAACTTTTAGAAAAGTATGAGGTTATTCTTTTATGAAATGAGCAGATTGATTTCACTTTACTGATTTAAGTTTCAGAGAGATAGGCTCGTGGGGTAGGGCCCAATCCATGTGTCTCAGCCTCTCTACTGTATTTGTTCTTTTCTTTTTGTCATTCAATTAGTTATGTTTTTTATAGTTTCATTGTTGTTTAGCTTTTCTTTCAGTCTATTTCTGTAGTTTTTCATTTGCTTATGAGAGTAATAGAATAGAGCAAAACCAAAATGTTGTGGATCAAGACCCCTTCTCATCTCTGTCAATAGGGCTCAAGGAGGTCGAAACTTCCCACAGACCCAAAAAATGATTTCTATTCACTATTTATGAGATTAAAAGTAGAGTTTCATTACCATTTTCAGCCTTCCTTTTTGTATTTCTTTTCACGCATTTTCCTGTTTTTCGTGCATAGACCAATAGAGTTGGTTGTAGGAATTAGTGATAAGGCCCCAGAGCAGCTTCATGGTGCTTCCCTGCTTCGTTTTCCATATCTGTCTTCGCGGCCTGAATATTGTTTTTACTACTCCATTCCTTCTTTTTCTCTGCTTATTCTAACTGCTACACCCACATTTATTCCCTAAGCACACTTAAACCCTTCAGCCCCGCCTTATTCCTTTATTTCCATTGGTCACGGTTGCCTTACCTCTTTTAACACAAAACTCGGCTTGAAAAACCGTTAGAACTCAACCTCTTGCCTTTCCTCCTTGAACTTCCCCGCCATTCCCCGCCATAAATCGCAAATCGTAGTGTTTAGTTTCTTCCTTTAACACTTACCGCTCCCATCTGCGGTGTGATATTGCGATATTGCATGTCGCACTTCACCTTTTCCATTTTTATTTATGACTTACCGCAATTCCCACATTTCAATTGCAGTTTGCACCTTTTACTTTTTCCTTAATACTTACCACTTCCAAATGCTGATTGTGATATTGCGATCGCACTCCGCCACCGGTCGCATTACCACGTCACCTCCGCTCATCGCACTTCGCACTTCGCAAGTTTGATGAACACCACTTACGCTATCCCTCTAACTTTGTGGTATTGCGATTACAATATCACACTTCGCACATTGCAAATTTTACGCGTATCGCACTTCGCACATCGCAAGTTTTAATATGTCGCACTTCACACATCGCAACTTTTACCACATTCCAAAACTTTTTCTCTTTTCTTTAAGACTTACTAGGGGAGAGGCTTCTATTGTTGTACAAGGACCAGTAGTAGTTATAGTATTGGTCCCACACATCCATCAAACATAAATTACAAACTCACTAAAATATGCACATAAATATTTGATAATAAGTTATATAAGTTACATAAATATGTCCAAAATGGGCCCAGTTTTTTACTAGACCAACAACTGCCATACACCAAGTCTAACATCACAAGTTGACAAGACCTACTGTCTCAAGTACCTCCAGTTTTGAATTACCATTTAAGGCAAAATGCACTACAAAACATTACAATGCTACCCATCCAAAAGTACAGTTATCCCATCAAACAGTCCCCCACTGATTTTGCATTGGGGGACTACATCTCATTGCTGAATAACAGCTGGACAAAAACTGGGTAACCCCTGCACAAAGATTGAGTACCACCTGCACAAAAATAGGTGAAATGTCTGTCAGCAATATCTACATGTTTGTTTAACCATTCGGCCTATTGAAGACATTAAATGACACCATTCAATTCAGGAAATAGTTCACCCAACCTTTCATTTCAAGAATTAAACACAACAGTCCTGGAATTACAGGAATTAAATTCTGAAAAGCATTTCAATTCAGAAATTAAATTCATGAAAGCACAAGGATCAACCATGATAGCTTTTCAGCCATTGGATCATGTACAAATCAATCCACACCACACAATTAAATTTGGGAGATGGCAATCCATGCCAATCTTCCCTACCAATGAAATTCTAAATCATAAAACTATAAAACATCAAATGTTACTGCATTTGAGGCATTCGTTTTGCTCTTAAACTACTGCTGACATACATTCAGAGTTTTCAGACAGTGTTCCATTCATTTTGCAGACATACAGTTTTCAGAAAGTGAGTTTTCAGACAGTGAGTTTCCATTTTGCAGACATACAATCCTTTTCAGACAGTGTTCCAGACATACAAATAGAGGACAGAGTGTGCTCAGTGTTACATTCCAGACAAAGTGTGTGCACAGTGTTACATTCCAGACAAAGTGTGTGCACAGTGTTACATTCACTCTCTTCATCAGTTGCTATTCACTCTCTTCATCAGTTTCTGGAGACATACAGGTATTTCATTGTTCTTCAATAATGTTATTCAAGATATTAAGCAGATTTGGATATTAAGAATATTTGGATATTGACTTTATATTGAATAAAATCTTTCAATAAAAATATTTCTAACACACAGTCCATGTCCAAATATAAGTCCATTTTAAAATAGGCACTTACTGATTTTAGACAAGTCCATGTAGCTAACAGCCATGTAGGTATCACATATCTTTCTGATGTTGATATTACAAGTAATACATAATTGACAAGTAATACTTCAATGCCAATTAATTCACAACAAACAACTGAAATATTTCATGTTATTAGCAGAAATTTTGGAATTCATACATAATTATAGTTTACTCTATACAGTTGTGCTGTAATACTTATCAAATTTCTTAACGATGTTGGAAATTTCAGGTTGTAGCCATGCCAAGAGTTTCTGTTGCAGATCGGATAAGGAACAGGAGGCGAGGGAGAAGGGGGGCCCAACTGCGGAGTAGTTCATCAGATGATGATGTCAATGCTCCCATTGCTCCTAGTAATGTAGTTGAAAAGGACCCTGTGGTTGCAGATCATCCTAGCCCACCATCAGCCACAGAACCACCTTCGACCACAATACAAGGTGCAATTTCAACAAAGAAAATCAGTGCAATCAGAGGCTGGACGAAGGAAGACATGCTTGCTGCAATTGATGACATCGAGTTTAAGGGATATTCAATCCATGCATCAGCAAAAAAACATGGTATTGCTGCCTCTAACATACATTATTGGATAAATGGGTTGACTAATACAAAGCGCAGAGGGCCTGTTACAGTCATGACTGAAGAGGAGGAAGATGAGGTGGTGGAGTGGTGTAAGGAGATGGCCCAATTGGGACATGGGTTAGAGCTTATCCAACTTAAATCCACTGTAGCTCAAATATGTCAAGGGAGGCCAAACCCCTTTAAAGATGGTTTTCCCGGTAAGTCATGGTGGAGTGGGTTTAAAAAGAGGCATCCAGACCTTGTGTTACGTACAGCAGAGGGCCTTGACAGAGACCGGGCTTTAAATATACGCCCTGCAATTGTTTCCAAGTTCTATAACACTCTTTCTGCTGCATATGACCAGCACTCATATGCCCCAGACCACATATGGAACTGCGATGAGACAGGCTTACAGGCAGGAAGAAATTGCGGTATGTGGGTAATTGCAAAGAGAGGGAGTAGAAATGTGCCTAAGATATTGCCTAAGAGCAGGGAGTGGATCACAATTCTTGCCTGTGTCAATGCAATTGGCTCATCTATACCAGGATTTTATCTATTTAAAGGTAAAACTCAACTAAAAAATTACATACATAATTGTGAACCGGGGGCATGCATGGCTGCACATCCACATGCATGGATGACAAAGGAACTGTTCCTAAATTGGCTTTGCCACTTTGCTGCTTCTGTACCGGGTGGTGTCTCGCCTGAAAACAGGCACTTGACGATTTTAGATGGCCATGGAAGCCACATGGCTGTGCAGACAATCGAGGAGGCCAATAAGTTGGGCATTGACCTGTTAACATTGCCGGCTCATACTACTCACAGATTGCAGCCCCTTGATGTGAGCGTGTTTGGGCCTTTCAAGAACTATTTCAGGGTCGAGCGAGCTTCATGGATGGCAAAGAACCTAGGGGTGGAAGTAAAGAGGTTTGAGCTAGCTGAGCTTGCTAGCAAAGCATTTAAAAGGGCTCTCACACCTTCTAATATCAAGGCTGGATTTAGGAGGACTGGTATCTGGCCACTCAATTATGATGCTCTTATGCATGATACCACATGTAGCCAAGCATTTGAAGTGGAAGGTCAAGAAGCAGAGAACTTAGAAGAGCATGTTGGTGCCCAAGAAGATGTAGCTGCTGCTAAAGGTATAATGTCCCTTTCTGAAGGGTTGTTCTGTGGTGGTGATGATGCTGAGCATGTCAGTGAGACACAGTTCAGTGATGAACCAACTAACAATATCAATGAGGTTGTGACACCCACTGATGCAGCTGACAATGAGCAATTGACCATGATGAATATCACTGGAAATAATGTAACATCCACCAATGAGGATGAAAGCATGGACATGCCTTCACAACCATCAGGGTTGAACACCGAACTTGTTCATTATTTTGTGGACAATGGATCACTAGAAGAGGAGCCTATTCAGCATGAAGTACCTGAAGAAGACAACAATGGGGGCCATTTAGTTGTCCCAGAAGATGAAATCCAGCAGGCAGGTCTGGAAAAGCAGAGATTACTTGGTGCATTCCTAAAGCTACCAATAGAGAGAGTGAAGGCCTCATCAAGGAACTCAGCCTCAGATTATCTTCGTTTAGGGAGGAGTTCACAATTGCTCACATCTGAAGACTATATGAATTTAATGTTTGAGTCTGAACGTAAAAAGAATGAAATTCAGGAAGCTAAAAAGAGAAAGAAGGAGTTAGCCAATGAAAAGAGGGTTGCAAGGATTGCAACAGCAGAAGCTCGAGCAAAGGAAAGGTTGGAAAGACAAAAAGCAAGGGAAGATAAGGAACATCAGAAGCAATTGGCAAGGCAACAGAGAGAGGCAAGAAAGGTTCAACAAGAGTTGGAAAAAGGACAAGGGGTGACAAGCAGAGAAGAACATGGTTCAAGACAGTTTGAGGCAAATAGGTTGATGTCTAACACGCTGGACCACATTGCAGAGCAGACACCATCATTCCAAGACTTGATTAACATCCAAGTCCCTAGCTATCAGGCAGGGGTTAGGCCCACCTCTTATACCCCTACCAGTGCAGGTTTGAATCCTAATTGTGTTTATATGACACCTGCAGTCAGTGCTGGGGTTAGTAACACAAGTGGACACTTGGGCTACTCAGTCCCACCATGGCTACATGGAGCAAATTGGAGTCAACCATATGCCAACATTCAGGCACATCCTAATCATCCAATGTTGGGCAGTCCACCATACTTGGGCAACGCAAGAAATGGAAGCCATCAAGCATAGAGGTGCCATGACTTAATTTTTGTAACTACAAGACACTGTGATTTTGGTAAGGATCAAATAGGTTTGCTAATGATAGCATCCATGGATGTTTGGGAAGCTACAAACATTTTCAAATTAGTATGTATGAAACAGTGTCTAAATCCCCCAATTTTGTTAATCTGTTGAAGTTATAGCCTTATAGCCTATATCAGATTTTGTATGAAGTTATATATCAAACAGTTTATAATTCCTACATATCAAACAATTTCTAAATCCTACAAGTTTGTTAATCTGTTGAAGTTATAGCCTTAGCCTATATCAAATTTTTTATGAAGTTATATATCAAACAGTTCATAATTCCTACATATCAAACAATTTCTAAATCCTACAAGTTTGTTAATCTGTTGAAGTTATAACCTTAGCCTATATCAGATTTTTTATGACACAATTGAACAAAGAAATTGAATTCATAATTGAATTGAACATCATTAACAAAACAATCTGATTGCATCTAAACAAATTATCCCTTGTTTGCATCTAATCCTGTTAAATAACAAGTATCATTGAAATTCATTGCAAACTTCATCAATCAAAATCACTCAATAAAAAGGAGGTTAACATACTCAGCTCTGTGGTGGTTATACAAAGAAATTGAATTCATAATTGAATTGAACATCATTAACAAAACAATCTGAATGCATCTAAACAAACTATCCCTTGAACATTACATGCTCTTTGATGAACAGAAATAGATACCAAATATCATGTTAAATAACAAGTATAACAACACGGGAAGCAATTGATTCCCGATCGAGACATTATAGCCTTAGCCTATATCAATTAGATCAACACAGGGAGCAATTGAAGTTATAGCCTTAGCCTATATCAGATTTTTGAATTCATAATTGAACACTGTACAGAGGTGATTCAATTAAGATGAGAGATGAAGTGGTCTTGCATTGCATCCTGTTAAGTAGATGTCCTAAAATAAATTAAATCATGCAGCACCTAGAATACCCACATCCTAATTCAAAATCTTGAAAATGTTTTTATCAAGCTCAACATACCATACTTAATATGCAATATTGCATAAAAATATTGATTTAATGTTTGTTATGACAGTAAAAACTATAATTAAAGGATTGTGAGATTATATAGGGGAGAGGGGTCAGTGCCCGAACACCTCAGCGCTAACTGGACCAGGGGCCACGTCAAGAGGGCTAGCTCATGTACGACACTTGTCCTTTCGCATGGCGTTCACGTGGTGGGCAAGTATATCAACACGGGGAGCAATTGATTCCTGATCGAGACATTATAGCCTTAGCCTATATCAGTTAGATCAACACAGGGAGCAATTGAAGTTATAGCCTTAGCCTATATCTGATTTTTGAATTCATAATTGAACGAAGAAATTGAATTCATAATTGAATTGAAGTGATTCGATTAAGATGAGAGATGAATTGTATGGCTCTGTAAATGTCAATACAATAAACCAGTCCAAAAGAGCAATCGTGTAAAACAGAATTGCAACAATGACAAGAGTATGGCTCTGTAAATGTCAAGTGATTAACGAACATGAATTGTATGCTCGTTATATTTTGAGGTAAATTGACAATGCAATGTAGTTTCAGATGCTTGAAAAAAAAAAAAAGGGTTAACGAACATAACTAACTGTGAGAATAAAGAATACTGACCTTATTTACTTCATATATGCCAAATATAATTTGCAGTAACTGACCATACAATGAAACTTACAATACAATGTAGTTTCAGATAGATTTAAATTCGTCGGAGGAAAATAGAGTTACTGTATGTACTATGTACAATGCCAGTACCAGAATATTGGGAAACCAGGTTTGAACAAAACATACCACCCTACCCTTTGTTCAAAGAGGAAACCTGGCATCATACCATTAAGGTAGGTACATAATCAGATAAAATTTAATGTTGTTATAGAATAAATGGAACATTTGAAATTTAAATAATAATTAGGTTTAAATAATAATCAACTAAACAAAATGCAATCCTGATCACATCAACCCTGTCATAAAAACAATCAATCCTCTGTCAGCTCAATTCCTAGATAGGAAACTCCATTTACCTAATGAATCCTCTGTCAGCTCAATTCTCAAAAAAGAGCAGCTCACCGCAGATGTACAGTGACGAGAAGCATCTAAGAACTGTGGCATTCTAGCATTCTAGCATTCTAGCATTATAACAGAGGCATTCTAGCATGATGTAATTCAAGTTGACAGAAAACAATATGATTTTCTTGCTTCTCTGAAATAACTCAAGGCTTATGCCCAAGAGCATGTAGAGTATATGCTAGTTTAATATGATGTAGAGTCTATACTACTTTAATATGATGATGCACCACTACTTGCTGTAGACATTGACATTGCATATTTCATACTGGCGTGTACAACACCGTAGGATAATTTCTATTAAACATTACAATGCTTCTCAATCAAAAATAGAATCTCTAAGGTCAATAACTCTTCAAATGTTCAACTACAATCCAGGAGGATATTTGCACCAATGTAAATAGTAAGACAAATCCATAATAAAGACCTGTGTAAACAGTAAGACAGATGCATAATAAAATCAATGAAGTAAAATTTAAGCAAACTTTAATTTCAGGAAAAATATGAGGGCAGGCAGGTTATGAGACCATGAATCACAATAACTGAATATAAATCAATGAAGCAAAAGTGAAGTTTAGAAAATATGAATAAATGGAGGTTATAAAGTTGTGCACTAGTGTAACTAAATATGGAACATACATATAATGGAAACAAACAATATATGAATATATACCAATAACCTGGTATAAATTGAATCAGACTTAAACATGTAAGGCTACTAGTGATAACTCCAAAATAGAAGTTCACTCAAATTTTGGTCAATAGGAATGCAATAGTAATTCTTTCAAAAAATTCCCTCAAGATAAAGTTGCAAGTATGCACTCAAATTAACCCAAGGAACTTGTTCAACATAGAGAAATTATCCTACAATAATTTCTTGCATGCTTCAAGGGCTTCCTCTGTTCACTTGGACAGGAATGTGAGAGACTGGACCAACTACAAACCACACTATTATTCCCTAAGAGAGGATACAATGATTTTTTCCTTAAATTGCATCCGGTAAGAACTGACATATGGGAATCTTGGATGGGACCGTGGAAGAGGAGCTAAGAGAGTTGGTGGTAATGCCTTAACTTTAACTTTACTTTTGTAGAAAGACAATGTGGTCAATAAAGGTGGTCAATCAAAGGGAGAACTTAATTTTTTTGCTTGCCAATGTGCAGATAGGAAAATTTTATAAAGCCTCCATAAGACATGTCAAAGGTAAGCCACAAAAATAATCTTGGTTTTCCATTCTATTGAAAACATTTCCATTGTAGATGAAATTCATAATACGGATACTTAAATCTCCAATTTTTTTGTTATTGCCCATTCCGACAGTTGGATGACATTTCTCTCAATGAAGTCATGAAAAACCTGGTAAAAAATAACAAACAATGTTGCAAATATTAAGTCGCAAAAGAAGGGTCTAGTAATATCCTCTGATATTACCATGTTTTTACTAATATTTTTTTAATTGTCATTGTGTTTCACAATGAGATGATAACATGCATATTGCTCTGACAGTAGTTTTGGGGTTCACTCTCAGAATGTACTTGAAATCTTATTTTTTCTGGTTTTGTCAAATACAGGTTGCTCCCAATACCACACAATGTGCAACAACATAAAATTACAGTGCCCCCCAAACATGGGCCTATTAACAAATATTTCCATTACAGTGCTTAGAAAACTACATTGAAGAGAACAAGAACAACTTCTGACCTCAGTGAGGATGGTTGTGAGATTCGACAAACATAACATCTTGAAAACTCTATTTACCTAATGAATCCTCTATCAGCTCAATTCTCAAAAAAGAGCAGCTCACCGCAGATGTACAGTGACGAGAAGCATCTAAGAAAAATCAGGCGTGATACCTCCAATTAAATCCCTAAACCCTACAAACAGTAAAACCCCAGTAAAACCACACAGTGAAACAACACATTACAGATTATACAACCACATTTTAGAACAATAAACCCTACATTCCACTGCTACAAAAAAGAAAAATCAGGCGTGATACCTCCAATTAAAACCCTAAACCCTACAGACAGTAAAACCCCAGTAAAACCACACAGTGAAACAACAGTAAAACGCTGTAAAACCACAATCAAACACTGTAAAACCACAGTAAAACAGTAAAAAAGCTCAACAGAGAACATCTCCTTAAGGTTAAATGTGTTTACAAACACATAGATATGACTAGTAGGACAGAGTCCTACCTTAAAACTCCTATCCCTCCAGGCTTCCTCCTTCATTCCACAGAGTCCTACATTCCACTGCATTGCATTGTCCTTGCCTTCTCCACTGACTTGCAAAAAAACAAAAACACAATCATTTAGAAAGCACCAACATTAAAAAAAAATGCAAAAACACTTCAAACATAAATTACTAACGCACCTGAAAGCACGAGCTGAAAAACGCACCACCACAGAGCCGATAAAAACCACCACAGAGCCTAGAAAAACCACCACAGAGCCAAACTAAAACCACCACTGCGCCGAGCAAAGTAAAACAACTACAGAGCCGAATAAAACTACGACAGGGCGAAGGTAAAACAACTACAGGGCCGAGGCATGACAAAACCTCGCCAAGCATAAATAGCAAACAGTCGAGGTTGAACAAAGTGTGATAAGATAAACCACCCACGATTGGAATGCCGCCGCGGCCGAACCAGGACCAGGGGAGCTCGACCCAGGAGAGCAACGGCGCCATAGCGAAGGATGGAGCGTGCGAACAGTGGCGGCGGAGGTGTCGGGCATTGGAGAAATGCGGCGCAACAAACGGAGCACAGAATCGACAGCAACCAGACCCGGACCAAAAAATGCCGCTTCGTCGAGAAGCCTCCACAAAATGGCGGGAGTAGACCGGCTGGACAGGTTGATCGACGGAGCGACCGGCTGCACGTGACTAGCACATGAACGCCATGCGATTCAACACCTGTCGTACATGTGCTGGCCCTCCTGACGTGGCCCCGGGTCCAGTCAGCGCTGAGGTGTTCAGCGACTGACCCCTCTCCTCCCTTACTATCCGTCGATCGCGAGGATTGAAATCCCGCATCGCCACCTGTCCACTACCACGTCATCTTACTTATCACATTTCGCATTTCACACGTCGCAGCTTTTAGCCTGTCGCACTTCGCACTTCGCAAATTTTGCTCGATTGCATCTCCGCCATCGCACTTTCCAAATTATTCTGCTCTGAAGCATTTTTTGCGCTATAAAATTTTTTTAATAAGGTTTAAACCCCTATTTCCACTTCTAAGCCTTGTTTCATGTGTGAAGCCCTCCATTAGCCTCTTTATCCCTTTTTTTTCCTCCAAGCTACAAATCAATACTTTTTCAATTAGAACTAAGTTACGGATAGCTTAGCTGCATGGATAGAAGCATGGTAGATAGACCATAGGATAAGTAGAGTGCATTTAGTCATTTAGCCAAGTTAAGTGTGCTTTAGAAACAGTTTCCTTTCTGCCATTTATTTTCAGCAATTTAATTTAGTTTCTTCCTGTCATTTTATTTCTGCAAATTAAATTAGTTTCCTTTCTGTCGTTTCCTTCCAACACTTTACTTTCCAGTTCTTATCATAGTTTCAGAAATAGCACCCTTTCGTAAAGCAGAAGAGGAAGACATGAGAAAAATGCATCTGTTGTGTATATAACATTGTCATGTCAAAGTTTGTATGAACCCCGGGTTGATAAAGTAAAGTATGGCAGCCCCTGGGAGTTGCAGTATTCTTGGTGCAGTACCAGGGCTCACCACTTATGCGGCTGTTAGGATATTCCGACACATAGGAAATAGTTAAGAATAACTTAGTCTAGTTTAGAGTTAGGTAAAGTGTGTTTATTTACCATGTACATTTGTAAATTATAATATGACGGTCAGGATTTGTAGTGATTCGACGAGTATCTCTCTCCTAGGTATTAACGACACTTGATCTGTGGCTTAACACTTTATTGTTCCATGATCTCTATTTAAAGAGCATGGAGGGTCATTTTTCAGGTAACCGTTTATGAGAGAAACATATGTAACTTTTCTTTTTATTATAATAAATTGCCTGAAGTGACCGCGTTGGCTCAGGCCGTGGACTGTTTCCCTCTTTGAGGGTTTTAACCACGTGATTATACTGATGTACTGATTTGTGATCTATTTGTGAGCGGTGACCTTTGGTTCTTGATCTAAGGAACCTACCCTGTAAATTTCTACATGGTATTAGAGCTATTTTGAGGGCCGCATCTGTTGTTGATCAAAATCCGAAGCCGGATTGACTACATTCGACTACTATTTTCTAGATGTACTATTTCTGAAAATTTTCGGGCTTTGAAAACCACTCTGTTGTGTCTGGATCATTTGATATAGTGAGGAATGCCTTTCGTTTCATGCGAAAAGGTTTCCGTTTTCCCAAGTTATGTCAGTTTAGATCTGGAGCTATAAAGTATCTGTTTTGCAGTTTTATTTGTTACAAGTTCTGCTTATTTCTTATTTCGGTTCCCTCTGTTTATTTCGGTTTTAGGTTTTACTTATTTTTCGGATCTATACCCTCTTCTCTGTGTATTCTCTTTTCTCAGCGCTGTGTGCGATCTCGGCAAATCAAAAACAGGAGGAAGGGATTTTTTTTGCTACATATGCTCTTTCCCCGCATCCTTGTGCGATCTCAGGAAATCAGAAATAGTGGAAAAATAGATAATTGTCGGTGAGGCAAACCAAAATTCTAACAATATGTCGTAAGGCTTAAATTTCATTTTTTTTTGCTTGGATTTTTGTGTTTTTTATGCAGGAAAAGGCACGCACACTGAAGAGTAAAAATAAATAAAAATAAATAAATAAATAAACCCCTTCCTCCTTTCAAACAATTACAAAATCCTTTTACTATCTGACTTGGTGAGAAGTTAGTTTATGAGAATAGAGGTCTTGGGTTCAAGTCTCTTTCTCAAGCTTCTTTTGTAAAAGCGTTTTTGTTAAAAGGGGCGGATTTTTTTTTTTTTAAGTCACACTTTATCCTATTCCCGTAACTATTCGACATCTTCAACTCGTTTTTTCAAAAAGGCATAACTTCTTCATTCGGAAGCTGTTTTTTGAGCCATTTTTTTTAATCAACCTAATTTTTCGAGATCTTTCCATTGGAGTAGTTATTTTCAACTTTTCTCAGCTTTAGGTTTATAAAAAAAATGGAAAGTTCATGCCCGATTATTCTTACCAGCACCAATTATTTCCAATGCCTACCTCACATGGTAGATATACTTAGAAGTAAATGGATTTATAGAATAGCCACAGGACATGAAACTAAACCTTATGATGATGATAAAGTTGCTAAATGGGAAAATAAACAAGATCAAGCACGAGGGTTGATAGGAATGTCCATTGCTCAAGATCTTCAATTTCATATCCTTGACATTGACACTCCTCATGAAGCCTTGGACAAGCTAAATACCGTCTTTGGCATTCAAAATCAAATCAGGGCCCACTAGCTTGAAAATGAGTTGCTTACTTTGGACCCTAGTAATTTCTCCTCTATTGAATATTTTTTGTCCAAATTCAAGACCCTTAGACTTCTTTTATATGGTTGTAAGGTCAAAAAGGAAGATGGTAGCCTCATCTATTACATTCTTGCTAAGCTTGGCCCTGCATACTCTGTATTTGTTTCCGCCTTCCATTCCACTAGAGAAGCCATTATTTCTTCAGTAACCACCTACAAGAATCCCTCTTTTGATTCCTTTTGTGATTCTTTAATAAGAGAACAAGAAAAACTCTTACACCTTGGTCTTATCACTCCTGGAAATGCTTCTAAGAAAGCCTTAGCAGCCCAACAACAATCATATCAAAAGAATCCCAAGAAGAAATATCCTAAAAAATATGGTCCGAAACCAAACAAGTGTCCTATGTAATTTCAGCGGCAAATTGAAAAAACAACTCACCAAAATGATAAGGCAAATAAAAAAAAGGGAAGAAGACCGATAGACATTGCAACTTTTGTAATCGTGATGGCCATATAGAATCCAAATGTTTTAAGAAGATGGAAGTCTTAGAAGCAGCAATGAAGAAGCACAACATCAATTTGGAGCACTCTTCACCTTCATCTTCAGGAATGGAACTTTCTACTTGTAGTTGTCAAGCATCGAGATCTGGTTATGCATTAAATGTATCTTCCTCTTCTCATTCTCATGAGTGGATCATTGATTCTGGAGCTTCTTATCACATGGCCAAAAACAAAGTCATGTTTTCTTCTTTAAATGATTGTAACACCAAACATATTTATGTTGGTGATGATAGATCTCTTAGTGTTGTAGGATCTGGAACCATTCATCTCGATAATGGTCAGTTTAATGATGTACTATGTGTTCCTACCTTGTCATGCAACCTTCTCTCTGTTTATCAGATAACTCATACAGGTGAAGGGAAAATAGTAGAATTCTCACCTCATGATGTTGTAATCAAGGACCTCAAAGATCCTAAACATATTTTAGCTATTGGCATTGCTGATGATTCCACAAGGTTGTATAAGTTTGACAAATTTGGGTCATCATGTCTTCCCTTCGTTTTTGTTGCGCATAATGATGAAGTGAGCAAACTTTGGCATGAGCGATTTGGTCACTTAAACTATCGCTCTCTTCAACCTCTATGTAAGGAAAATACGGTGACGGGTCTTCCTATGGTATCTTGCCGAGATGGTGTTTGCTCTGGATGTGTACTCGAAAAACATCATCGGGATAGTTTTGACAAACGTGCCTCTTGGCACGCTTCAACCCCTCTGCAGCTTGTGCACAGCGATTTATGTGGTCCACTTTCTGTTGTTTCTTTCTCTGGTTGCAAGTACTTGTTAACTTTCATTGATGATTTTTCCAAAAGAACTTGGGTATACTTCTTAAAACTCAAGAGTGGAGTTTTTAACATGTTCTTGGCCTTTAAGGCCTTTGTTGAGAAACAATTTGGACATCAAATTCTTAAGTTAATATTAAACAATGGAGGAGAATATGTTAACAACAAATTTATCAACTTCTGCACTGAGCATGGCATTCAATTGCAACATATTGTTCCATATACTCCACAACAAAATGGTGTAGTTGAAAGGAAGAATCGCACCTTAAAAGAAATGGCTAATTGTATGCTTCAATCTAAAGGACTTGGTCTCAATTTTTGGGTAGAAGCCATTAACTGTGCAAATTACATATTAAATTGCACTCCAACTAAGGTTTTAAAGAATATAACTCCAGAATAAGCTTGGAGCTCAATCAAACAAGATGTAAGTCACTTTCGTGTTTTTGGAAGTGATGCTTGGGCCCATATTCCAGATGTGAAACATAAAACCTTAGAACCTAAGAGTGAAAAATTCGTTTTTGTTGGATATTCTGAAGATGTCAAAGGATATAGACTTCTTCAACCAAACACAAAAATATAATTATTAGAAGAGATGTAAAATTTGATGAAAATATATCGACCTGCAAGCCTAGTTCAGCGGGTATGCCACCTTTGGCCTGCGAGCCTGATTCGGCATATGTGGCACCTCTCTCTCTCTTATATTTTTAATATCATTCCTTCTAGCTCAGATGATGACAGCAAGGATGAAAATCCTCCTCCACCTCTTGAAATTATTCCTTTTACTCCACCGCTTCCAAGATGGGTCTGCTCTACTCAAGATGTAGCAGGTTCTCTTGCAGGTGACCATGCAGATCAACGACATACTCGTTCTCAGTTTGAAAGAGCCTCTTCCTTATTGGCTCAACTTCCAGAAAATCCTGATCCAGAAACCTTTGAAGAAGCCTCCGGTCATCCAGATTGGGATGAATCTATGAATGAAGAATATCGTTCCTTATTAGTGAATGATACTTGGGATCTTTTTCCTCTTCCAAAAGGAAGAAAACTTGTCAGATGCAGATGGGTTTACAAAACAAATTTTGGACTAGATGGAAAAGTGGATAGACATAAAGCTCGTCTTGTCGCTAAAGGATTTTCACAAGTTGAAGGCATTGACTATACTGAAGCCTTCTCCCTTGTTTCCAAAATGAATTATATCTGCCTTTTTTCTTTCCCTTGCTACCTCTTTTAAATGGGAAGTCCATCAGATGGATGTTAAATCTGCCTTCTTACATGGAGATTTGCATGAAGAAATCTACATGGAACAACCCCCTAGCTTTATCCAAAATGACTCTAGCCTTTTTTGTCACCTTAGGAAGTCTCTCTATGGTCTCAAACAAGATCCTCGGGCTTGGTATGCCAAAATGGATAGATTTCTTTCGAATAATGGATTTTCTTGGTGTCATTCTAACAACACTATCTACACCAAGAAAGTGGGTAAGTCCTTCACCATCTTTGTTCTTTATGTTGATGATCTTATCCTTACTGGTAGTGATCCAAACCATATAAATCATGTGAATTCTCGCCTCAAAAAGAAGTTTGAAATGACAGACTTAGGAAACTTGCATTATTTCCTTGGTCTTCAAGTATTGCAATCCAAGGAAGGCATTACCCTCTCTCAGTCCAAGTATGCCTGTGATCTTCCACACCACTTTCACATGGAATACTTGTAAGCCAGCCCCTTCTCCCTTTCAGTCTGGAGTCAAGCTTTCAGTAACTTGTACTACCCCTGAAGTTGATGCTACCTTATACCGTCAACTTGTTGGTAAACTTTTGTATCTAACCCATACCCATCCTGACCTTCCTTTGTCATTGGTCTTGTCACTCGGTTTATGCACCAACCTCATGAAAGTCACTGGAAAGCAGCTAAAAGAATACTTCGATATATTTGAGGTACAGTTCAGTTTGGGATTCATTACAGTGCATGAGCATCTCCATTATTGATTGGTTTCACTAATTTTGATCGGGTTGGTGACCCTGATGATCGAAAGTCTATCGAAGGATATGTATTCACTCTTGGTTCAGGACCTATTACTTGGTCTTGTAAGAAACAAAGTGCCATCTCTATTTCTTTAGCAGAAGCAGAGTATCATGGTGCAGTTGAAGCCAGTAAGGAAGCCATGTGTCTTTGTTAGATCTTGTCTGAATTTGGTCTTCATCAGCAGCATCCAACTACACTTTGGTGTGATATTCAGAGTGCTATTCAGCTATGTAAATATCTAGTTCAACATCAGCATATGAAACACATTGAAATCCACATACACTTCATCATAAAGCTCATTCATGATCATGTTCTTGAAGTGTAGTATTGTCCAACCAATGATCAAGTAACTGATATCTTTACAAAGGCTCTCACAGAAGCGAAGTTTACCAAACTTTGATCCATGCTTGGAGTTCAGAAAAGTTGTCATTAAGGGGGGTTAGGCTCTAAAGCCTCATTCCTTCTCCTATTGTGTCACTTTTCTAAATCCTTCAATCCTATCCCAAGTTGTTCTTAAGGGGGGATGTTAGGATATTCTGACACATAGGAAATAGTTAAGAATAACTTAGTCTAGTGTAGAGTTAGGTAAAGTGTGTTTCTTTACCATGTACATTTGTAACTTATAATCCGATGGTCGCAATTTGTAGTGATTCGACAGTTATCTCTTTCCTCGGTATTAACAACACTTGATCCGTGGCTTAACACCCGATTGGTCCATGATCTCTATTTAAAGAGCATGAAGCGTCATTTTTCCGATAACCGTTTATGAGAGAAACATATGTAACTTTTATTTTTATATTAATAAATTGCATGAAGTGGCAGCGTTGGCTCAGGCTGTGGATTGTTTCCCTCTTTGAGGGTTTTAACCACGTTATTATACTGGTGTACTAATTTGTGATTTGTTTGTGAGCGGTGACCTTTGGTTCTTGATCTAAGGAACTTACCCTGTAAATTCCTACAACGTCTAGAAGGATTCGTCTACACAAAGACGAAGTTTCCTCCAAGTTCACACCCCACATATTCAGTAATTTACTTCTTGAATCTTGTAGCACGTTTAGTGTTTATTATATTTCTATAATCTCTGATGCTAAGATTATATGTCTTGTTTCCTTCCGGATTTATGGAGAAACTCCTTTGCTCCTGCGGCGCACCACAGCTCCCTACACCGGAGGAGGCGTCGCAGGTCAGGGTTTATCGATGAATCTTTTAGCAATGACTGCAAGTAAGTATTTATATTAAATTTTATGCTTTGTATTTGCCTATTGTCGCTTGTTGCGATATTGAGGGTTTTATCCCTCTACTGTACAGGTTACTAACTCTTTCAAATCCTCATATGGATTTTTCCATGGATGACTTCTCGTCTATCCTGAAGTCATAGACCATATGTTTTACTATTATTGTGTTATTTTTTTAAGCTTTAAACCCTCTTTCGAGGTGCTCTCGGGCTTAACTTGGTCACACGTTATTTTTAAAGAAAACTGTAATATTCACAAAGGAACAGGCAACTCTTTGGTTGAGACTGTGGTATCTATTCATGTTTATGAGCTCGTTACTTCTCCTTCTTTCAAGATGATGTCTACCTGCCATTTGTGACTATGTTTTTAACTATTATTTTTTGTTCTTGGAAATGAATTATCAATGTTACAATTTACATGTTTATTTATGCTTCGTTGTCTGTTGGTTCTCAAGTTGTCTTTTTAGTTATGTATCTTTCATCATGCCCATTTGGGCTTCTTGTCAATTTAGTTATTTCTGTGTACAGTTTAAATATTCAAACCGTGGTTTATCGTTTCCTGGGGTTACATTTCATTAGAGGGTTTTTCATCAATCTCTGAGCCCGAGTTTTTTCGATTTTATGGTTTCAGTATTTTATATTGTTAGAAGTAGAATTTTAACCGTTAAACTTGTAAAATAGATTACTTGGATTCTTGTATCTAGGCCTCCTTCTATTTCCCTTATCAATTCTATATTACATTTAGCTCTGTACATATTCATATAATGGTTCCCTTATTTAATTATTTAGATTGCAAGTAGTTTTTCATTCCTCTTCTGAATAAAAGATAACGTAGGGATTTTGTTTATCATGTTCCTTTAGTTCATCTTTATTTTCTTGGTTTGTATCATAGAAGAATTTATTTGTACTGAAATATATATAGGCTTTTACATACAACATTTGTCTAGTTGGAATTCTTGATTAGTAGGAAATTAATCTAAATCGGGGTAGCAGACACGGGACCCTTGCTAGTTAATTTTGGCTAGGGTCTTAAACTATTGTCACCCATTTAGCAGGTAATTCCGGTCATACATACTGTGAAAAAAACAACTATACTAGCTAATTTGGTAGACTTACTATTAGCTTAATAAATTTTCTAGAAATTCTTTCACAGACATAATTTAAAAAAAAAAAATTCCAAACATTCAATACAGAGACCTATTCTTCTTTCCAGAATATTTCCATAACATTTTTAGCAATTAAAACCATAAATATAATTTAAATTTGAAAGAAATCTAACCTTTATCTTATAATGCTTTATCTTCTATTCATAGATTTTAATTACTCATCTCAGGTTAGACCAAAATCTGATGATAGCTTCCCAATCATGAAAGAGGAAATTACATCCTCATCTCCCCCTGTGCTCCTCGCCGGAGCAGATTTACTTCATCAGTTCTACTCGAGAAAAGATCTCAAGACCACTGTCCAGTCTCTTCTCCAGGTAGACCTCAAGACCACTGTCCAGCCTCTTCTCCAGGTTTAGGTTGCAGAGTTCCACTAGTACTAACTAGCTCTAGACCACTCTCACCTTCCAGCCCTATGGTTGTCTCTTCTTATTTTCACAGAACCCCTCCTCCTCTCTGGGATTTCCTTTTTATCCTCATAGGAGAAGGTAATTGTTAAATAACTGCTTTAATCCAACTAGTCTGGGATCTTGGAAAAATTTACCCATCACTTATGGAAACAAAACCATGAAGTAATTATTTATTCAAAGAAGTAAACATTTAACTTTTCCATCAATTGATTAACATATTTGTTAATCTCTGCTTACTTAAAAGTCAAAAGTATATTTTTTAAATAATAACGTAGAGAAATAACCTTAGCCAATGTATAATAAGTGGTAATGAGAATGCAAAGAGGGAAATACCTCACTTGGATAGCTTTACCACTAACTTCTTCCAAGCCTTTTGGTTCATGGGAAGGGGTTCTAGGGAGATGAAGAGATGCAAAAGGGTTTTTTAGATTGTTGGAGTCTTCAACTCTTTCCTCATTAAGGTATGATTTTACATATCAGTTTCTCATATTTTCTAAATATTTATGGTTATTAGTGCATTTTATTTAAAGATATTTATATATAGTGCTACTTAATTTTAATTAAATGTGTAGATAGTGAATGTTGTGCTTGGTTATCATTGTCTTTTTTATTGTGCTTGTGTTTTACACATTTTTTTAGAAAATTTCACCTATACACATGGAAGAATTAAGAAAAATTAAGAACATAGATAATATCTTCACAACTTATGTTGTTGCTTATGATTAAACGATTTAATGTTGATACCTTAACATCATCATGCCTATGACAACTAATTTATAAGATAATAGAATTAACATATATTCCATGTAGGATTTGTCTATAATCATAATGTATGAAGTTGAGTAGAATCTACTTAGTTTTAGATTGAGTGAGATATTGTTCCTTTTTTCTTCTAAAGTGGAAGAAGTCTTCAATAGTCAAGGCTACTAACCTAGCCTTTATTAATACAATCTTGAGATTTTGATGTGAAACTACATCATTATTGATAAATCTAACTTGGCCATCTAAAATAATCAATTGTTGATTTGTAAGGGGGAAAAGTTCTACTCATGTGAGATATCTCTAAGTCTTGGGTTGTTAACATAACCGACTCTTAGCCAATCAAAAGTAATTTAAGGTCATACTCAAGGAACAAACTAAAATTCTATGTTAGATAGCACTTACAAGAATGCTAATGTTCCATATTGTCATGATTGAGGTCATTCCATTACAAGTAACATCTAACTTAATTTCATACAAGAAACTAGTAGCATCTAGCTTAATGTCATACATGAAACTAGATACTACCCCGATTACACTTTAATCTCTTGCTAATAAAGTATATGAGGTTGAAATCTATAATTAACATAAAGACCCAACCAAGTCGCCCAACAAACCTCTTTAGGAAATCATTTAATAATATTTTATTCACAATTTTTTTTTGATATTTTAACTACTCATATATTAATTAATGTACTTTAAAAAGTACGTTATTCCTTCGGTATATGTCAAGGAATTGAAATTTTTGTTTTCTTTAGTTTCTAATAGTAATAAAATTGATCATAACCTTAGTATATCTATTTAATATGTGATCTACATATTTTATGAAGAAACCAATTAACATTTTCAATAGTTTATTAATGAATATTTATAAAAAAATAAAAAATAAATAAATAATTATTTTAACACAAACTTTTTAGCGAGTAATTTTTTATTTTGATTAAATTTCAAAAAGGAATAAGAAAATTTTAATGAAACTTTCATGTTATTTTTTGTTTCAATAATGAAAAATAAATATAATGATAAATATCATAAAAATGTTGAATTATAAAATATAATAATATTTTCTAAAATATTCATAAACGTTTATACATATTTTATATTAAAAGAATTAAAATGAGTCTTTATACATTTATTATAAAGAGTTTCTATAAATATTAATTTTAATATACAATAATTTGTTTTAGCTAGAAGGTTAAAATAAACTAAGGAGGGGTTGCCCAAAATTACAATAGAGTTGCCACTACTAAGTGGCTCCAACTTACTTTGAACAATGGAGTTGCCGCAAAGTAGAAGGGAGGAGTTCATGCAAAGGCAAACAGAGTTGTCCCCACTACAATAGGGAGTAGTTGCAACATTGACTAGTTAGACATATAACAAATTTTGTGTTTATGTCTAACAAGGTTTATGTTTATGTCTAACAGAGTTTTATGTTGACATATAAAAAAAATGGTTACTTCTAACAAGGTTTCTGTTGAGTCTAACAAAGTTTTATGTTGACATCTAACTAGTAGGCATTGTAGTTATTCCATGTTGTAGTGGCTACAACTCTCTTCTATTTTGTGGAAACTCCTAGTTTCTACTTTGTTGCAACTCCTCTCTTCAAACTAATTTGGGAAGACTAATTTGTATTACGATTAAATTTCAAAAAAGAAATAAAAAAATCTTAATAAAACTTTCATGTTATTTTTTTGTTTCAATAATGAAAAATAAAGATAATGACAAATATCATAAAAATGTTGAGTTATAAAATATAATAATATTTTCTAAAGTATTGAGAAAAATTTATACATATTTTATATTAAAAGAATTAATAAGAATCTTTATAAATCTATTATAAAGCGTTTCTATAAATATTGATTTTAGTAAACAATACTCTATTTTAGCGACAAAGGCTAAAATAAACTAGTTAAATGTCTCACAATTTTAAGTTGATGTCTAATAATTTGAGAATATTTTTATTGAAAAAAAAAATTCACAACACAGTAGAGACTTGAACACTTCCCAATAGACACCAAAGATGCGATAGGAAGAGGATTGCGTAGTTCACTTTTGTTGGCATTTCATTTTTTGCACTTTGGTTGATCCGACCCTTTGCCTTCAATCTCCACTGCCAAGAGCGATGAAAAATATAATTACACCCACGGTAAATCCGGATCCGTCTCTTGATAATTCGAAAGTGCGTGTATGTACAGATGCACCTCTCAAGGAACGTTCGATTCGATTCAAATTTCAACTCCCACTCTTATTTCAAATTTCAAATTGAATTCAATGGCGTTTAATTCACTGAGAAGTCCTTAAACAGGATTCAGAAATGGGGTATATCACGTGGTTACAGTATATATGATATGATTGTTATTTTTTGGGATTAAAAATTATGTTTTTTTCCTGCACGATGATAAATATTATATATAGAAAGCTATGCATAGTTAGAATATTCAGTAATACTACTAAATATTTGAACTAAACTTATTCTTGAAAAAATTAGTGTCACATGGAAAGAAACACCTTTGGTGAGATAACTTAAGGTACTTTTCGTTCAGCATATAACAGTCATCAAATCACTTGGTGCTTTTAACAATTCCCAAGGTCTTGAAAAGTGAGACTATTTGGATCACGCATTTGAAAAGTGGTTTTTCTTTTTAATGTATTAAGATTAATTTTTTTAATCCTTAATTCTATAAGATATTAAAGTGCATTATTTGTTCCTATAGCGGAATTATTTGTTTTTGGAATGTATTATGATTTTATTTTTTAAATTATTAATAAAATATAATTTTGTTAAGTATAATACTTATCTAGAAAATTTATTATAGCATTTTCAAGTATATTATGGTAAATAAAAAATAGAATGAAGCAAAGCATAAGCAAATTAAGTAGAAAGATGGATATCAATTTAACTATGATCCAAAGCATTAGGACCTCCGTAGAGAGATTTTGATTTAGGGTTAATTGTCTCCATGGTATGCATTGTGTGCTCATTTATTTTTTTGAGTTGCAACACCATATTGTTCAAAACCAAAAGAATTTCCTCTTTGGCATCGTTCTTATCTAGCAAAATGTTTTTCCAAAAGTGACTTCATGCCTTAATTAAGGTTAATGGTAAACAAATCTTGGTTGTTTCTATCATAAGTGTACATAGCATTGAGTCTAATAAACAATGACGCTCCCCCATTAAATCATATTCCACCTTGTCAATATGTGCCCTCATCTGCAATGGGATTGGATTTTCTCTCTATAGAGTTGAATCAAAATCTCTAGGCATATATGAATCTTTACACCACCTTGTGAGCTCCTTCCTCCTCCATTGCAATGGAATGGGTCTCTTTATTGAACCATTGCAGACTTTACACAAGAAAGCACCAATATCAAATCCCAAACAACAAAGGAGGAGAGAGTGTGGAGTGTAGAATGACAACAATGGAGAAAAGAAGATAATAAAGAACTATGCCAATAGAGAAATAGAAGTTGGGGAGGATAGAAAATTGTGAATTCAACTCTAGTTTTATGGTAGAACCGAAATCTAGACCAAAAAAAGAACTAACTAACATGAGAGAGAAACAATCATTGAGTTGTTTTAAAAAGTCCAAAACACTATTTTCATAACATATCAATGAAGCTATGAATCAAAATTATCTAATAACATAATTTATAAAAAAAATTAATTATTAAAAAAAAAAAATTAAAATCTCAAATAATGATAATACAAAAATAATCTTTAAATGAACAATCAGGTGGTGAGGAAGCTAGGAAGCTAGCCTTGCAGGACACAACAAGTATATGCATTGAGAAAAAACTTACAATTAGCTTTTTGAAGAGAAAGTCGCGTTTTCTTTTCAAATTAACATTGTATTACTATTATATTATATAATATTAACTCTAATATAATAATTTTTAAAAAATAATATATATTTTAATATTAAATAAATATTATATAATATAATTTTGATTTAATATTTACATTGAATGTGTTTATTTTTGAATCATTTCACTGTTCACCATGGTTGACTTTTTTTATTTTTCTTTCGTTGATTTAAGTAAACAACTATCATATTGTCCACCACTAGATCTGTATAATAATGAAGATGGAGAGTCAGAAAATGTCCTGATATTTCTCATTAAGATAAGAAACTTTACCATTACCGACTAAACCTGCAAACTGCCATTATGCTATTATTGTAATGTGCGAAAATATAACTTTTACCTAAACTCAAATTGGCAACACAAATCCTTATAAAATGGCAGGAGGAGCCTGCATAATGACTCATCCAGTGTAAAAAAAAGGCAAATTAAGTTTCTTTTTATAAGATTTAATATAGCTTCCTACTGTGCGATTATATTGATCTCTTTAATATGTTTTTCACTTATGGCAGTGCTTTGGGGAGCAGCAGATGTCCCAAAAAAAATACGCAAGGTACTGTTTAACATTGTTGTAAATTTACATCATAATTTTGTAGTTCAAAAATATATGAATTTTTTTTTTTAAACTGTAAGTGAAGCTGCAGTTTATTCACTAGCCGACCCTAGAAAGTTACGTGACCTTTTAGATGATCAATGCAATAACTGCTTTCAGGACAGTTGTGGTGGTCTTCTAGGTTGTTGCGATGCGTGCTGGAATCTTTCATGTTGCTGCAAACGGTGCAATTGCTATTAAACGTAACTGCTCCTTGAATTTCTCATTTTCTTTCCTGTTATTACGATGCCCAGTGGGGGTGGGAATGAACTATAATAAAATATAATAAATTTTTAAATGTTTTAGTCAAATATTAGCTTTATGTGTTGCTGTACATTATATGTTGTTCTCATCTGGTTCAGTTCTCATCTGGTTCAGAATCATGTCTGAATGTTGCTTTCTATATATAAAATGCTGGATATGAATGACCAGTGACACGAATCTGAAATAATGACACAAAACTATTGATGGTTGGATTGAAAATTTTAACAGTGTTGTTATTCAACCATTACTATTATTCTTAGAATTTAGATTTTTGTGATCTATTGTTTTTTGACACGTGACTATTATTGAAAGAATTCTAAATATCTTTTATTATTCTGTAAATTATTAAAAGTAGTAATTTTTTGTAAATCATTGAAAGCAACAATTTTTACACCAAAGGTGTTTACTTTTGAAACATTTCACCTCTCACCATAGTTGACCTTTTTATTTTCTGCCGTTGATTCAAGTAAACAACTATCACATTGTCCACCGTTGGATCTGTATAATAATGGAGATGGAGAATCATAGAATGTCATGAGGTTTCTCACTAAAACAATAAACTTTACAATTACCATAAAAGAATCCTGTCATGTTGCAAACTTAGAAGTCGGGGAATATCTGCAATTCCCCCACTTACTAAAAAATAACTTACAGTTACTTTCTCTGACGTTAAAATTACGGATTTTTGGGGTGCTGCACTCCCAATCCTTAAATTTGGGATGCACCCAATTGACATATTTTGGTGATAATTCATTCAGGATGTTATATGCATAACCACAAGACAAAATTGCTACTTCAAACACAATAATGAAAGACAAATCTTCCCAAATTTTGACGAGATGAACTACATTCGGTGTATTTTTGCACCTTTAAGGGCAACTGCTAGTATATAGCATTTCTAGATATATTTGTATGGTAAGACATTTAATTTTGTTTTTATCTTTGAACAAACATTTATGCTCCTTATCTATAGTTTAATCTTGGTAATTAGTGTTTTGTTATTTTTATTATTATTTAAATTGATTTATTAGTAAGCTGATGGATTGAGGTTTTATTATGGATTTTTTAGTAACTTCCATTTCTATTAGTTAGTATTTTTTTGTTTTTAGTTTTTTTTTTTTTTTTAATCTTTTTATTTTTTTTTTCCCTTTTTCTATTATTTCCATTTTCATGAATTATAGTTTCTTCTTCATATTTCCAATTTAAGATAGACATATTTTAAAGAGGAAAAAATAATTTAAAAAAAAACCAATAATTTGTTTGTAGTTATATTACTTTTTTTAATCTTTTTTTTGTTTTTTTTAAGATTACAATTTTAAAGGGGAAAAAATAATTAATTTTTTTCATATATATATATATATATATATATATATATAAAAGTTTTATTATTTTTTAATTCGACTTATACTTTTTTTTTTCTATTCTTTCTCTATTTTCAATTCCACATAGCTTTTATAATTAACAACTACTATGATAATTAGTTTTTAATTTTTAGAATCTTGTGAGCATTTCTTTCCTAATTTCATCAAGAAAGTTTTATAATTTTCATAATTTCTGCCTCCAAGTATGCCAAGAATTTAAGAAATTGATCTCTTGAATTTTTTTTCTTTTAATCATTTCATGTGTATGTGTATTACCAAGATTCCACTTTGAAGTTCCATATTATCCGGATTTGAAGTTCTATATACTACTTCAAGTTGTTGGAGATTGTTCGACATTTATTGGAAGATTAGTCTTCAATTTCTCATCTGTTTTAATTGGTTTGTTAAATTTATTTTATCTTCTTTCCTCAACCAAAACATAGAAGATTCCTTACTATGCAAAAAATTAATGTGTGAATTTTGTTAAAGTCGTTTAATTTACTGCAATTTTATTCTTGGACTTATTCCAAGTGTTTGTGTCAAATTCATCCATTTTAATACTTAATCACAAATTATAAACAAAAGTAAAATATTTAGAAAATATTTGAAAATGGCTAATGATATATTTTATTTATTTTAACAATTAAATAGTTTTAATGTGTTTTTTATTTTCATTATACAAAATGTTTAAGGAACTACGTATTTCAATTAGAAACTAAGTGTTTTGATATCAATCTATAATTACTAGTGATTTAATTTATATAAATGTACTAGTAATAATTTACTTGTTAAATTAATAGTAAAACAAATGTTATTACGAATTATTCATAAATATTAATTAACTTGTCTTTACAATTTGGTTTAAAAATCAATTTAATACTAAATCACAAATTATAGATTATCTCAACTCCATTTTGCCCGGCAAAAGAAAAAAATCTTGTTTAAAACTCGACCCGTTTGAAATATAACAGTAAAAGTTGTGTTCCATAAACCAATATCTTCAGTGCCACAAGCACAATTGCATTCAACTCTATATCAATCATGTACAATTCCCATGAATTTTATAGGATACAATCGGTTGTGCAAAACAAATTTCTTGAAATTGAAATCTCATTATAAAGCTTCATTACAACCAATTTGCTAGAACGCTCACGGAAAAAACAACATTTTCGTTTTCATTTCTATTTTTTTAATGAAACCTTTACTTGATCATCCCGTATCCTCTCACCAATTCATACTCTAATTAGCTATATTAAATTAAGTAACAAGTAATAAGTAATACTTATTATAATATTATATTAGTTTTAATATAATGTAATATTGTAATGTTTAATTTAACCAGACATTAATTATATTAAACATAATGTTATAATATTGTAAGGTAAAATATGTTAAATTTAGAAATTCATTAAAATTATATATACTAAAAATTATTGAAAATTTCATAAATTAGATGAGTAAGAGATATGTAAGCCATTAAATTGAATTTAGATTACTTTAATGCTAATATTTTTCTTTCATATTGAAATAAAAATAAATACATTGAATCTAAGTAAATGTGAATGTTTACTCTTAATTTATTGATTAGACTATGCATTGATTTAAATTTAATGTAAATGTTATTTTATAATTTTATTTGTTTCTTTGTATCATAAGAATTTATATTAGTGTATATGTTAATGTATGATATCATATAAATAAATGGATAACATGCAAATATTTTAATGTATATATACAAATTGATGACAAGAATAATAATTATAATAAAATAATAATAAATATATAATTTATCCTCAGCTTCAATGCAATTTATTCTATATTTTACTATTGATTGAGTCCAGTTTATGAATTAATAACAAAACTTCAATTATCAATACTATATATATATATATATATAAGAGTATCTATATATATAAGAGTTTGTTATATATTTTGATATTTTCCCTTCTTCCTCAATGAAAGATGGCACATTTTAAAAACTCTATATAATAGATGATTTTGAGAATACCACTCTATTTGAATTCAAACTCCTTGATAGACATATTATGGGAAAAAAGAAGAGAAGGGATCATTTATATTTGTGATAGACATCATGAACCACCTTTCTTGAATAGGAACACATCTTTTTCTAACTCTTGCTTTCAAAAATTCATATGATCATAATGGACTTGCACTATAGCTAACCATTGTGACAAATAAAATAAAAAAGATAGGATAGTTTATATTTGTGATAGACATCATGAACTAGCCTTCTTGAATAGGAACCAATCTTTTTCTAACTCTTGCTTTTAAAACTTAATATGACCATAATGGACTTCCACTAGAGTGATAGCTAACTATTGTGACTAATGATGGCACCAAATATAGAACCACAATAATGATTTATTATTGTGTGCACAATTTAAAATGGAATATCTTAAACATATTTAACATATTTAGAATTATCATATTCTTGCTAGTGCACTACTCAAGCCATTCAACCCAGCCTATCTCCATCTTAACTCCATATTTATCAAGCAAAGAGGATCAAATTTGTGGAGGTGCAAACATCTCCTCAAATTTTGAACTCAAAAAGAAGTTTCAGCCTTTGCACTATTTTTATCTCTCTCAATGCTTGATAGATCTAGACTAATTAAGTCAACTCCATGATACCCACCTATATTGGATTGTAAAAATCACACATCCTCTTCATATTGGATTGTAAAAATCTCAAAGGAATAATAACTATAATAACTCTATTTTTCTATAAGATGTTGGTAAATAATACATTTATTAGAGATTTAGATGGTTTTATACTAATACAATGAATGCCCAAACTATTTTTTTTCATATTGAAGGTATAGGATTTAGGATTCCCAAAGAATATGTGTGTTGGATAGATGTGCTAAGAAATATTAGAGAAAACTTATTTAGTGCACATAAAAGGTAAACAAACAAGATTTGAAATAGTGATTAGTAAAATTCTAATAAAAAAATTCTAACTTGTGATATGTGAAATGGTAACCATTGAATCCTAATTAGGGATTTTTCAACTAGTGAAATTTAGAGAAATCCCAAAAGCCATTTTTGGGAAAATTGAGAACATTCCCAAGCGATAATTGGATTAATTTCTAAGATTACTTGGTAGAACTTACAAACCCCCGGGCAGTATTTTTTGAAAAAGAACAAAGTTTGCAATTAGCTTTAGATGATAAGTTCATGGTAGAAGATCTATAAGACATTGAAGGTGTTGGGTAGTTTTCAATGTAAATTTAGATGATTAATTCATAGTAAAAGATTTTCAAGTCCAGGAAGATGTAAGGTAGCTTTTAATGTTTAAAAATAGGTATGGGTTTGGTGAACATATAAGAATCTAGACACCTTTTTGGATTATAAGAATCTAGATATTTTTTGGAGTTTGTCAGAAGTTCAAAGTTAGGAAAATCTTTGATATATTTTGTTGATTTGGAAATAAAAAACTTTTGCATATTTTCAAAATTTTCACTTTTCTAAAAATAAGATATGGAAAACAATTGTTATCCATATTTTAGGTTTTAGATATAAAAATATAAATAATATCAAAATTTCAATTTTATCTATTTATTTTTATTAAATTTTATTAATAAATAAATATAATAAAAATGAAAATTGGTCAGAATTATGGTAGCATGACAGTAATATGTGAATTATGCTCATTCACAAAAACAAATATCACAAGAACTTAAAATTGCATTTTTAACCGAAAGTGTGATGTTTACATTTAAGAATACAAAACGCTTAAAAAAATAAAGTCCAAAAAAAGGCGTCCAAATGAAATATCTCTTCGAAAAGACTAGTTGATAAATCAATCGCGATGAACTGAACATGACTTTCCGATAACAGCTTTGAAATGTTTATATACCGTTTCAAAGCTTAAACTGTAAATGGGCACCAACGTTATCGTGGATAAGGACAACCTGTAACCTGAACCTGAAAATAATAGGAGATATTGAAGGATGCATCGCTCCATCTGCCTGCGTACATAAAATCCAAAAGTTAAATATGAGCGGTTTTTTTTTTTTTTTTCCAAAAATTTAAGGAGCAGCACATTTATAGTTACCCAGCCAAACATAAAGAGATGTGCCCATGTATAGTTACCTCCATATTGACACAGACTATGATTCAGATCACAGTAACAGAGTCATTTTCACATTAATAGCAATAGCAAAACAATCAGCAGAAGCACAGATCTCCGAACCCCCAAATTCATCGGTAATTTTCCAGATTGATTAGCTGCAAAACCAAATGTATTTATTATTAATGCATAATATATCCCTTTCACGAATAGAAATAATTGGTATTGTAAATGAAAATTAAGGATCAGAAATCAGAAATCTAGTGAACAATCTGAACTGAAATTGAATCACTTCAGATTTATTTAAAGAATAGTAAAATTTATGGAACAAGTAAAGGAGGTTATGCTGGTTCAAGAGGAATTTATTCATTCAATACTAGGTTTGATATTTTAAGATCTAGTACATGCTCTTTTCATTTTGGCTGTGATGAACAGAACTCGCAGTTCAGGTTTTCATCTGCGTCGTATTGATCTTAGCCTGTAGATGCTTCACCAATGAGAAAGGCTATGCAACTGCTTCAGACACCTGAGCTCCAGGGGTAAGCTCAGCGGCCATAGAGCTATAGGGGCAAATTTCCAGTCTAGCGGGGAAGAAGCAGCATTTTTGCCATTACTTTGGGAGCAGGCATGTTTTCCATTGCCCAATCGGCATTGGGATCATCTGTGATAACGATTCTCCTATTAGTTTTTTGGTTTTCATTTTGAGGTGTTTTTCGGAGTATGTCTCAAATATGGGAATTGGGCTTACAGGAGGAATATGAAATCATGCTTATCCTTTTCTTATTTTTTGTTGCGCTTATGATTTTAAGAATGATATATATCATTAATTTTGCAATGGTGGGTTGAGTGAATAGTTTAACCCATCGTTTTTTTTTTTTGCACTGATGCGCATCGAGGTGAATTCATCCGATTTCTCTTCTTCATCTTCGGAAGGCAAGGTGGTCGATTATAATCAGGGTGCAACATGTTTCCCAATATGGGATATCTGTAGGAACATTTTCTACATTTCTCATCCATTTAAGAGTATTAGTTGTAGGCTCCGAAAGCACTGGTGGTCATGCCCGGGATACTACTGCTGTTGCTGTTGTCCTCCATAGGAGGCTATGTTGGTTAATCCGGCTGCTCTCCCCGGATTAAATTTTTCAGGCACCTTCAATTCTCAATTTGAATTATTTCTCCGTGGTGTGTCACTTCGAGGAGCATTGATTTGGTGATGGAGGTCGGGTCTGTATTGACGCAAGGGTGATCTGTCAGTACTTACACTGTGATGCAGGTGATACATGCGCCGGGTATAAATTTAGTATCTCTCCTGATTCGTCTTCTGAGTGGGATATCCCGATAATGCCTTGGGAATAAGGATTATCATAATTCTCACCTAATTTCTTTAAGGATGTGCAGAGGTCAGTGACCGTTTTCAGATAACGTATGTGCTGGAGTGGGGTGGTGTAGTATTATTTAATGGTGATTGGATGATTTTCTTGGATTATCTTACATGTCACTTACATCATCTTCGATCCTAGGGATGCTAATCACCCTCATCTGGAGCTCGTCCATGATGTCTTAGCAGTTCATTTTAATTTTGCAAATTGTGGTGACGGCGGTCATACGTGCAGGACATTTTTTCCTATTTAGCTTTCTGGACCGGTTGTCAGGAACTGGGGTGGCGGCACACTTTCGCCTTGCAAGTGGCGTCCTTGCTCGACTACGTGTCCTCCTGGCTGCATGGAGGCTTCTAGAGAAGCAATTCCGCGGGAGGTCTCACCGTCATTTCCGGCTGTGGTGAATAACATCGATTTTGATATAGATGAGGCCATTATTCAACAGGGTCTTCAAGCTGTAGACGCGACTGAGGCAAATTGCATTCTTAGACAGAGAAGGCACAGAACTAAGAGCTCTGGCTGTGGAGCTCGTAGGGGGAAAAAGAACATCCTTAAACATAGGATGGACATCAAGGAGGTTAACATGGATTATGAGGATTTATGCGCTAGGGTGGCGAGCTTGCAGAGGCGTGCTGTAGTCGGTAGGTGGGTCTTCCCTGACCGGGATGATTTTGACACGGCAGCGTGGATTCATCAGAAATGGAATACCATAATCGGGTATACGCCAAAGGTTAGCAAATTGATGAACGGATGGTTCAGCATACATTTCATGAACCAGGCTGATGTCTTTAAAATTATGGGACGTACATGGGTACGTGGAAGATGCTTCATGCAGATTATTCCATGGTACATTGGGTTCAATCCTGTTTTGGAAGCTCCACGTAACAAAGTGGTTTGGGTCAAATTACCGGGGTTGCCTTTGGAATTCTGGACAATGAAGGCTCTGCGAACGATTGGAGATTCCATTGGATCTACAAAATATATTGATCCCAGCATCATGGGGGCTGCGGACAAGAGGATTGCATGGCTCTTGGTGGAAGTCGATTACTTGGGTGGCCTTCCGGGTGACATAGATCTCATCTGGAGTGATAGAAGGCACCGTCAACGTATCGATTTTTGGGGGATTCCTTTCAGATGTTTAATTTGTCACAAAACGGGTCATCTTAGAGACCATTGCCCGTTGAGATTTCGCATTGCAAGGGCGGACCAATCTAGGAATGCATCTGATGGGGCTCGTCGTCTTTCAAATGTACAGGCCCCGGTGGCTGGTATTCACACGGGTAATAGTCCTATCTCCTCCTCTGAATAAGATGCCTTTAATACGCTGGAGGGTCAAAATGATTTACCTGTTCCTGATTCTTTCATTCCGGCTAATATTGCAAGTCATCCTTCTGTTTCTAAGAATCTTTATAGAGTTCTTAAGCCTGTTTCAAAGCGGGATGTTGCTCCACCCCGTTCTACTCAAATTGGCTCTGATGGCCCGGTATCGTGCCCTTCCTTTGCTCCTCTTGCTCCATCCTTTCCGGTTAAAAATGATATCACCCTGCCCTCCAAGGGCACTTCTCGTAACCCCGAGAAGCTGCCATTTAGTCGTCATGAAGTTGGCCAATGTAGCACTATGGTCCCTATTCGGCCTGAGGGAAAGTTTTCCTCGTCAAATGACCCTCCCTTATTTAAACCAAAGGGATCTGATGGGAGGCTTTCTTCATATTTTCAAAGTGGTAGATTTGTTGAGGAGTGTGAAGATCAGGAACCTGGATATATGGGGGGCGAGCGACCTTTAGACCATGTTCGAAGCTTGCTTGATGACAACGAGGAGGATGGGCATCTTTCTGGGTCGCCACATGGCACTCTGGGTTTTAATAAGTCCATTAATCTATCTGACTCATCGAGGAACTCCATTGGGAGCGACCTGGACTTTATTATGAGAAATTCCAACATGGACTTGGCCGCATTGACAGTATTTGACAAGCCTATCCCTTCGAGAGCTAAGCACTCTCCTACTTTATCTGATGCATTAAAATCCATTAAAAAGAAGGCTAAAGAAGCATGTGGTAGGAAGAAGGAGAAAATTAAGCCTATTTCTCTGTTCATGGATGTCGAAGCAGGATATGTAGATGACCAATATCGCATCAATGGGGGGTCTTCCAGCAATTCCAGGGCACTTAGAGCGTGTAACCCTTCCACGGGTTCACCATGAATCAAGTCATTTCATTAAACATTAGGGGTTTAGGTGATGACCCCAAATATCATTGCCTGAGGGAGCTTCTGCTCTCTAAGAATCCGTTCATTTTTTTTGCTCAGGAGACTATGTCTGAAAGATCTAAGGCTATTAATTTGTTTTTAAGAATCAAGAGAAATTGGAATGTTGCTGCTACAAGTTCAAATGGACGATCGGGTGGTTGTTTGGTTATGTGGAATCCTTTTCACGCTTCTTTTAAAGCATTCAGTTTTTTTGGAGGTATTTTGTTGCATGGTCGTTTCAGAGGTTTGGAACAGACATTCAATCTCATTAATCTTTATGCGCCATATGCAAATAGAAGGTCTTTCTGGGACAGAATGGAGTTGTCTGGTGTATTTTCTCTTCCAAATCTTATTATCATGGGTGATTTTAACTCTATCCTTAACGCTGATGAAGCATGGGGGAATAGGGCTCGTCTGGACCCTTTAGCCGGCCATCTAAATGACATTTTTCTTTCTCATGGGTTGATGGACATTAGGCCGCACCCTCTGGCGCCTACGTGGACCAATAGAAGGGTGGGCGAATTCTATATTGCGAAAAGGCTGGATAGAGTGGTGGTCAAAAATTCTATTTTTGACATTTTAGGGGGTCCTCTTTCTCATGTCATTGCATGTGACGTATCTGATCATTACCCTATCTCTCTCTCCTGTAATAATTTTCCGGCTCGCATGGGATATCCTTTCAAGTTTAACAGGATTTGGTTGGAAGATCCGGAGTACACTTCTATGGTTAAGGATATTTGGAAGCGAGCGCCTGAGCCTTTGCATTCAGAAATATGGAATTCATTCCATCATAAACTTCAGGAAATAAAGAAGATGACTAAAGATTGGGAGCGGGTGAAGAAAGGAAAACTCAGGGCTGAGTTTAGAAGGATTGTGGCTGAGATGGAGGATATTATTGAGTCCTTTCTTCATACATACCCGGATGAATACACTCTCGACTGCTTGAAATGCTTGGGTACTAGGAAAAGAGAAATATTACGGATTGAAGAATGTTCATGGAGGTTAAAGAGCAGAGAATTGTGGCTTGCTGTGGGGGACCGGAACACAAAGTATTTTCACAGATGTGCTAATGAGAGGCGAAGTAAAAACGCCATATGGAGCATCAATTCTGCAGATGGTTCTACCATATATACCACCCAGGAGATTCAAACGGAGGCCCTTCGACATTTCTCTGAGTTTTATGCCAAGAAGGATGATATAAATTTGAATGATCAAAGGTGGATGCTCGATCACATTCCTCGTTTATTTGAGGATTCTGATATTGCCCGTTTGGATAAGGAGGTATCAGGGAATGAAGTAAAATTGGTCCTTAAATCATTTGCTGCTGATAAAAGTCCGGGGCCAGATGGATGGCCTGCGGAATTCTATATTCACTTCTTTGATTTGATGGGTGAGGACCTGACCAGGGTAATTGAGCAGATTCGTACTAGAGGATATATTTCTCCAAATCTCAATTCTACCTTTATTGCTCTTATTCCTAAGGTGGATGACCCTCGATCTTTTGTGGACTTTCGCCCTATTGCTCTTTGCAATGTTCTCTATAAGATAAATTCAAAAATTATTGCAGAGCGCATGAAGGATATTCTGTCGAGACATATTTCTAAAGAACAGTATGGCTTCCTCAAGGGTAGATCCATACATGAAGCCTCTGCTATTTCTCAGGAAATTTTGCATACTATGCATGTAGAGAAAAGGGAGGACATTATGGTTAAAGTTGACATTTTTAAAGCATATGATTCGATTGACTGGGGATATATCAGGGCTGTTCTCATGAAGGTTGGACTGCCTGTTCGCATTATCAGGTGGATCATGGCATGTATTTCATCTGTTAACTTTGCCATTATCATAAATGGAATTCCGACTCCTTTCTTTGCTGCTGGGAGGGGACTCAGACAAGGATGTGCACTTTCACCTCTTATCTTCATTCTGATCATGGATGGCATCAGTTGTCTTCTCCATGAGGCTGTTTCACTGGGTCGCATATCGGGATTTTCCTTCTCAAACAATCTGGTATGTACACATTCTATGTTTGTTGATGACTTGTTATTATTTGGGCATATTGATAGAGAACATTGGTTGTACATACATCAAATTTTTAGCAGATTTGAATCCGCTACTGGGCTGGCCATAAACAAGCTAAAATCCTTTATTATTTATGAATATGGTGACATTGGGGATCTTGAATATATTGCTGGCATTCTGGGTGTGGAATTAAGAGAAGCGATGGAGGGTTTCAAGTATCTAGGTTTCCATATAAAACCTTGTGGTTATAAGATCAGAGATTGGATGTGGCTTTTAGATAAATTCAGAAGGAAGATATTTTGCTGGAAGCACAGATGGTTGTCTTGTGGTGGTCGCCTTGTCATGATTCAAGCAGTATTGGCTCAACTGCTGGTGTATTGGGGTCACCTATATTATCTTCCAGAAGGAATCATTAGACATATTAACTCTATCACTGCTAAGTTTTTATGGGGCGGGGTGCAGATGCTTTCTAAAATCCATCTTTGTAAGCTTAAAAAACTCTGCAGACCAAAAGAACATGGGGGCTGGGGCATCTTGGACACTAGAAGCTTTAATATTTCTCTGCTCATCAAATCATGCTGGAGAGCATGGGACAGTAATGGTATTTGGAACCAGGTGATCAAATGTAAGTACGTGGTCGGGGATATGTTACATCTGATTCTTAATAACCAATTCGCATCTCCTCGATGTATATCTGCTATATGGGGAAGCTTCAAGAAGATTTTTGGGCATCTGGCTGCAAGGTTGGCCTGGACTTTTGCTGATGGTAGACGCATTCCTCTGGCGCATATGAAGATGATGGGCTGGTGCCCTGTTTTCGGCCCATCAAACAATCTTATCCACCGACTCGCTCATCGTGGAATTTTTTATCTTTCTCAGACCATCCATCAATGGTCGGTGGGTGCCCCTATTCTTAAGTCTGCGGCTCAATTAAACCTAGGGGATCCTGAAGGTGTGGAATGGGAATACATAAGGGATTACATACGGGCATTGGGTTTATGCTGGGATGAGGGGGGCGATCGGATTGGATGGGATGGTCCAATGAAGACTGGGATTCCGATTGTTAGGGACATTTATAGTCATATCATTAAGGTTACATATTCGGAACCTCCATGCAAGCTGTTTTACAAATTCTGGTTCCGGAAAATCCCTACCAAGATATTGCTATTTGGATGGCTCGTCTGGAATGATAAGGTGCTGACTGGTAATAACTTAATGAAGCGGGGTTTCTCGGGTCCTTTCAGATGCCATTTATGTTTGATGGATTTTGAATCGACGGAACATCTCTTTTTCTTATGTCCTGTCATTTTAAAGATCTGGCGTCTTTTTTCGGTTCATTTCTTTGGAAACAACTGGTGTCCGATTGATTTCATGAATGCTGTATCGGCCTGGGATAATTTAAAAGGGAGGCTCAGATCTCTTCCTTTCTTTCTTATATGGGAAGTCTGGCTTGGAAGAAATAGGTTGATATTTGATGGCTCTCCCTTTCAGATTACTAATATATACTCTGGTATCGCTAAATGGATGGATGATCGTCCTAATCCTGTACAGCCTATTCAGGACTTATCAGTAAGACTTCGTCCACATGCTATTAATCTCCCTGCAGTTTATTTTGACGGAGCTTGTGTGCATGGTCTCATGGGATGCGGTACTTGGATTAAGATCTCACATAGAGAGAGAGTGCATATACATTTCAATGCTGGCAAGGGATCTAACAACAAAGCTGAATTCATCGCTCTCTGGGGTGGTCTCCGTTTTGCCTTATACTTACAGTTATCAAATATTCATGTTTATGGTGATTCTAGGATTGCTATTGGATGGATATCCGACTTACAGGCTTCTGTTCCTCCTGATCTATTTGGATGGGTATCCCGGGTTCGTCGCTTATGGATTCAGCTCAATAGACCGGTCATTTCTCACATTTACAGAGAAAACAATACGAGAGCAGATGGCCTCTCTAAGATGGGTTTAAGTACTGATTTTGGCACTATGCAGGTTCAGCTATTCCGTGATGGTCTCATTTATTGGGAGACTGACATAGATATTCCATAATTCGTTACAGTCTTATCATTTTGGTCTTCTCATCTCTATATCAGGATGCTTGATCTTTTTGCAGGGTTTTGATACTTAGCTTTTCTCCCAGGCGTGCATGAGTTTTCATTGTCTTTTTGTTGAGAATGCAGCAAGATGATGGAGCTTAGTGAAATGAAGTCGCCTTCACTAAGTGGGCCCGCAGGCAAATTCTGGCGCAAAGTCTATTTTTAGACTATGTCTATTTTTAGACATACGGAGCATAATTTGGGAATTCTACTTGGAGATTCTTGGAGTATGCGACATGTCGGTAAAAATAGATGAGACCCTAATTTTTTAGGACCCAGGCTATTTTTAGACTGATCTCCTAAAAATATGGAAGTCAAATATTATTTACCCTTAATAATATTTTGACTATAAACAGCAGTTTACTCTCTTGGCGCACTTCAGTTTGAGTCATGGAGGTGGCTCATGCAACTGACACAAGGAATCACGTGGTTCCTAGGGTTTGATGGCATCTTGCATGGTTGGCTTCAGTTAGACTTCAGTGGCAGTAGTTTTGGAGGAGTTAACGGGACAGATAGTGGAGTTGTGTTCTGTTTGTTTTAGTTGAACTAGTTGGGATTAGTTAACTAACTAATCAACTAGATATGAGTGGAGTAAATTAAATAATATTTAATTTACTAAATATTAACTCATTAGTCAACTCAAGAACACTTCAATTCACTACAGTGCATGATCAGTTCAGTGGAGACCAGTGAAAGAGATAGATGAAAGGGTAGAGTTAGCTATCAGTTGTAACTATACTGTTGCTATTTGCAACACATAGATAGGTGGAGTAAGCTATTAGTATTGCAAAGTTTAGGCTGGTGGTTTATCTATATAAAGAGGCCATCCCATAGCTTTGAAATACGCAATCAAGGTTGGCTATCAAGTGGCTAAGGATTTGAGCAAGTGATTTGCTAGATCTAGCTTGATAGTGTGTAGCATGGGAGGTAGTGCATGAGAGCTTGTGAAGAGTTTTTGTACTATGATTGTTACATGATTTCTCCATTATAATATACACAATAGCTGCGGGGTTTTCAGCTATAGGCTTTCCCCATACATACCGAGTTAATGTGTGATTGATTTGATGTGCGATTGCTTCTATATTATTTCCGCATGTGACAATTAATTGTGGAAGAAGGTTATGTGTTATGCATGCAATTCGAAATTGATGTATGATCGGGTTAATCTTCATTGAATAAGAGATTTATTCAGCTAATTTCTACATGGTATCGGAGCGAAGTTAATTGTCGAAGTCTATTACGGTGATTGCAAACTTATTTCCTCGGACAGAGTCTGCATGCGGGCCAGGTAGCCTCCGGAATATTCATCCTTCTTTGTAAGGTGAAAGATCTGGTGAATGCCCTTTGCAGTCAATCTCTGATTTGGAAATAATTTGTTTTCAAGTGTAGATCGGAAGCGATAGAGCTTGGAGTTTGGAATTCGAATTTTGCAGGAGAATTGTTTTCTTGGTGCCGGTGTTGAAAGATGTCTTCTTTCAACGGTTTGCGACTCGAATATGCTCTTGAAGGCAGTTCGAATTATGTTGCATGGAAGGATCGCATGGAAGCAGTGTTAGAAGATAATGGTCTGAAGGAGTTCGTGGATGCGGATGTCCCAAAGCCCACCGATGCAGCTTTGGTCGATGCATGGCAAAAGAAGATCGCGAAATGTCGAAGGATCCTGTTGGAGGGCGTCAAGGATCATATTGTATCCAGCCTGCATGGAAAGGCTACTCCATATTTAATGTGGAAAGCTTCGACGGATCTATTCCAGAGTAAGAGTGACCAAAGGAAGCTGGCGCTCAAAGATAAGCTCAGGAACATCAAGATGGAGAAGGGCGACAGCATCGCCAAATACCACACGAAGTTCACTCAGTGCAGAGATGAGCTGGGAAGTGTGGGGGTGGTTGTCAAAGTTTCACTGATTGCATGCTTAGTTTCAAGTATGCTGGGATCGGTGTGGTTCTTGGACAGCAGTGCGTCATTTCATATGACGGGAGATCGGGAGTTGTTCTCAGATCTGGAGGACAAAGATTTGGGTATGCACATCGAGATGGGCGATGACGGTAGATACAGTGTGACTGGTATCGGTACCGTATCCTTTCAGAGGGAGTCTGGTAAACCCTTTGTCTTAAAGGATGTCATGCATGTACCTGGATTGAAGAAGAACCTGATTTCAGTAGCGATGTTGGAGGATAAGGGTTATGATGTGGTCTTCAGCGAAGGAAAAGCCTTCCTGCGCAGTAAGACTACTGGAGAGACCCGGAAGATAGGGGTTCGAACTCAGAACCTTTATCAGTTGCAGGTAGATGACTGCGCAGCTATGGCATGCAAGGCTGGAGATGTGGTGAGCCGGGATGATGAGGGCGAACTATGGCACATGAGATTGGGCCATCTTCACCATGGAGCTTTGAAGATTCTGCAGCAGATTTCTACTGGACTTCCTAAGGGCACCCTTGCGCAGTCAGATCAGTGCAAGGGGTGTACTTTAGGGAAGTATGTGAAAGCCACCTTTCACGAGAAGGATAGGCGCGCCACGACGATCCTTGAGAGAGTTCACACAGACGTGTGTGGTCCTTTCTCAGTTGCTTCGACAGCAAAGCACAGGTATTATGTGATCTTTGTTGATGATTTCTCTCGAAAGTGCTGGATCTTCTTCATGCAGAAGAAGAGCGATACATTCGCGAAGTTCTGTGAGTTTAAAGCACCGGTCGAGAAGGAGTCGGGGAAGAAGGTGATTGCTCTAAGGAGTGATAACGGTGGTGAATTCATCTCGGCTGAATTCAAGGAGTTCTGCAGCGCAGAAGGGATTCGGAGAGGCTCATCGCACCCCATAACCCACAGCAGAACGGGGTGGCTGAGCGGAAGAACAGAACGATCGTGGGTGCTGCACGGGCGATGTTGCATGATCAGGGCCTACCCCTTCACTTGTGGGCTGAGGCATGCAATACAGCAGTGTATGTGCAGAACCGTTGTCCTCACAAGGTTCTTGGCATGAGTATACCAGAGGAGGCTTATTCTGGCAAGAGGCCTGATATTTCCCATTTGCGGATTTTCGGATCTCCTGTCTACATGCATGTGACGAAGGATGCAAGAAGGAAGCTGGATCCAACTGCTGAAGTTGGAATATTTGTGGGGTACACTGATACACCCCACAACTATCGGGTGTATGTGCCAGACAGTCGCAAGACTGTTGTGCGACGGGATATAAAATTCCAGGAGGAGAAAGCCATGCAGTGTTCGCTTGAGAGGGAGCTACACTTGCATGCAGATGAGGAGCTGTTAGTTCCTAAGGAGGAGCTTCCGGATGTGGATCGGCCACAAGAGGAGGTTCAGGAGGTGGAAGAAACCACCCATGCAGCGCCAACCATTAGAGGGCGCATGCGCACTACAGAAGCTGAGCGACTGGCTCGGGATGCAGAGAAGGTTGTAGGACCACCTACAGCACAGCGCAGACAGAGACAGTCACCAAATCGGTACACTGGATACATGGCTCTTATGAGTCAATGTGTTGTGACGGAGCCATCCTCTTTTGAGGAAGCCGTGGAGGAACCCGCATGGGTTGATGCCATGATCGAAGAATATGATTCGATCATCAGGAACAGTGCATGGGAGATTGTCCCAAGACCGGTTGGGAACTCAGTTGTAGGTTCGCGATGGATCTACAAGGTGAAGCAGGCGGCTGACGGGAGTGTGGAGAAGTACAAGGCGAGATTTGTCGCCCGTGGCTTCTCACAGATCGAGGGGATTGACTATGAGGAGACTTTTGCACCTGTCGCAAGGTACTCTTCCACACGGACGATCCTTGCTCTCTCAGCGCAGATGGGGTGGCACATTCATCAGATGGATGTGAAGACTGCGTTCCTCAATGGAGTTATTGAGGAAGAGGTGTACATAGAGCAGCCTGAAGGTTTTGAGATCTTCAGCACTGAGTCGCATGTGTGCCGACTCAAGAGAGCACTGTACGGGCTGAAGCAAGCACCTCGTGCTTGGTACACTCGGATAGACAGCTACTTCACCGGGCTTGGATTCTCCAAGAGTGAGGCGGATCCAAACCTGTACCAGATTGTGGTGGAGGGGAAGCCGTTGATCATCGTACTGTATGTAGATGATCTGATTTTGACTGGCGACGAGCAGTTGATACTTTCATGCAAGGAGGATCTTGCACGAGAGTTTGAGATGAAGGACCTGGGCATCCTTCATTATTTCCCGGGATTGGAGATTTGGCAGCGCAGTGGAGGACTGTTTGTTTCTCAGGGCAAGTATGCCCGGGAGATTCTGGAGAGGTTCAACATGCAAGGCTGCAAGCCTGTTGATACCCCTCTTCCCGGAGGTTGGAGGAAGGGAGATGCTACTTCGGAGGAGGTAGTGGATGCCACTGTCTATCGACAGTTGGTGGGGTCGTTGATGTATCTGGTCAATACTCGACCCGATATATGCTATGCAATTAACCAGCTTTCGCAAGCTATGGTTAAGCCTACCAAGCTCTTTTGGAAGGCGGGCAAGCATGTATTGCGCTATATCAGAGGCACATCGGGATATGTTCTATGGTACAGACAGGAGGATGGAGTGAAGCTTTCTGGTTTCACTGATGCAGATTGGGCAGGGAGCCCAACAGACCGGAAGAGCACTTCTCGAGGAGTTTTCAGCATTGGGTCGACAGCAGTTTCCTGGTACAGCAGGAAGCAGAGATCCGTGGCACTCAGTTCAGCAGAGGCCGAGTACATGGCAGCAAGTTTGGCTACATGCGAGGCTATTTGGATGAGGAAGATCCTCGCAGGTTTGTTCAGGTTGCATTTGGAGCCTACAGTGATCTACTGTGATAACCAGAGCTGCATCAAGCTCTCGACTAATCCAGTTTTTCATGATAGGTCCAAACATATCGACATCAGGTACCATCATATCAGAGATTGTGTTCAGCGGAGGATCATGATGCTTTCATATGTTCCCACGGAGGATCAGGATGCCGACATCCTGACGAAGGCGCTCACCAGGAGCAAGTTCGAATTCCACAGAGGCAGGATAGGGATTGCAGATAATCCACATCTTGCTGAGAGGGAGTGTTGAGAATGCAGCAAGATGATGGAGCTTAGTGAAATGAAGTCGCCTTCACTAAGTGGGCCCGCAGGCAAATTCTGGCGCAAAGTCTATTTTTAGACTATGTCTATTTTTAGACATACTGAGCATAATTTGGGAATTCTACTTGGAGATTCTTGGAGTATGCGACATGTCGGTAAAAATAGATGAGACCCTAATTTTTAGGACCCAGGCTATTTTTAGACCGATCTCCTAAAAATATGGAAGTCAAATATTATTTACCCTTAATAATATTTTGACTATAAACAGCAGTTTACTCTCTTGGCGCACTTCAGTTTGAGTCATGGAGGTGGCTCATGCAACTGACACAAGGAATCACGTGGTTCCTAGTGTTTGATGGCATCTTGCATGGTTGGCTTCAGTTAGACTTCAGTGGCAGAAGTTTTGGAGGAGTTAACGGGACAGATAGTGGAGTTGTGTTCTGTTTGTTTTAGTTGAACTAGTTGGGATTAGTTAACTAGCTAATCAACTAGATATGAGTGGAGTAAATTAAATAATATTTAATCTACTAAATATTAACTCATTAGTCAACTCAAGAACACTTCAGTTCACTACAGTGCATGATCAGTTCAGTGAAGACCAGTGAAAGAGATAGATGAAAGGGTAGAGTTAGCTATCAGTTGTAACTATACTGTTGCTATTTGCAACACATAGATAGGTGGAGTAAGCTATGAGTCTTGCAAAGTTTAGGCTGGTGGTTTATCTATATAAGGAGGCCATCACCTAGCATTAAAATACGCAATCAAGGTTGGCTATCAAGTGGCTAAGGATTGGAGCAAGTGATTTGCTAGATCTAGCTTGATAGTGTGAAGCATGGGAGGTAGTGCATGAGAGCTTGTGAAGAGTTTTTGTACTATGATTGTTACATGATTTCTCCATTATAATATACACAATAGCTGCGGGGTTTTCAGCTATAGGATTTCCCCATACATACTGAGTTAATGTGTGATTGATTTGATGTGAGATTGCTTCTATATTATTTCCGCATGTGACAATTAATTGTGGAAGAAGGTTATGTGTTATGCATGCAATTCGAAATTGATGTATGATCGGTTAATCTTCATTGAATAAGTGATTTATTCAAATTTAATTTCTACACATTTTTCACTAATGGCGTATGGAAGCTCTCGGTACATCGTCTTCAGGCGAGCGTGGACACCATTCTGGTGCATGGACTTGGCATATGCCTGGTTGTACATGGTTTTCATGATATGGTGTTTTTGATCGCTGTCTCCAATCCCTTTCAAGCGAGCGCGGTTTCTGATCAAGCGAGCGTGATTCCCCTCTAGCGTGCGGGAGTATTTTTGGATTGCACCATACGCGGTTTTATCTTGATATGATGTTTCACTCTTCTTTTACGTCTCTGGAATGACTTATCATACTTCATGTCATCATATATGTGACCATTACGCTACTTCTTATGATTTTGTGGTCTACATATCTGCATATTTTCTCATATCTCCTTTCTCATATGCTTATTCTCTGGAGATTTGTATAATCGAATCCATCTTTCCCTTTCAGCTCGCTTATTTAGCTGAGCATTTTTGAGTATGGACGGGTTTGTTCTATGATGTTGCAGTCACTTTTTGGCTGCCTTTGGTTGGGATCTCGCTGTATGTCTATACAGCTTGAGGTGTATTGGACTATGTACTGTTTTATATTAATATATTCACGGCGTTTTCTTCGAAAAAAAGAATGATTTTTAAAAGTAGATATTATTTTTAAAATCGTAAAAATGAATTATATAGTATTAATCACTCTTACTTTAGGGGCTTACACCACGTAGCAAAACTTCTTTAGAATTCACTCATTCCAAATGGCCCTCGACTCGGAAATACACTTAAGCATGAAACATACAACTTAACTATATGAAACATACAAAATTCTTAATTGTGAAGCATACAACTTAACTATGAAACATACAAAATTCTAACTTCACCATTGTAACCTAGGTGATTTTCAAGATTCATGATAAAACCTCCTTATACTACTCTTGAAACTAAGTCGCCATTACTGCGATAAAAATATGGCAGAAATGAAGAGATGCGAGAAATATTACTTGAAAGTGTTGATTTGATTAAAATGGAATAAGGAAAGCAAAAAGCAATACACGAAAGCGATTGATTGAATAGCAGGACACAGCAGCTATCCATATAAATTGCGGGAATAATCATATGGATAAGTTTGAAGCGTTTCGTTGCACTTGCAGCAGTTAAGAACAATTGGAGATGGACATAACTCGTAGCCTTGAAGCAGAGCGTAGATCTTATGGCCTTTGAAGAATCAACGCTCGTTCTGTGCGAATCTTTTTATCGATGTAGAAGCTCTCACTAGTACATAAAGAGGGTTTTTAAGACAATATTTAAGACAATTTTGGAGTAAATTGTCTTAACTTAAGACAAAATAAAACTTATGTATTGTCTTAAATATTGTCTTTAGCGGGTGTCTCAAATTAAATTGTCTTAAAATATTGTCTTTATAAGGCAATACATAACACAAATTTTTGTCTCTCTAGAGACGAGTTTCATTTTTGTCTCTCTAGAGACAATAGTAGCACTACAACACAAAGGGGGGTTTTAAGACAATTTTTTGAGTAAATTGTCTCAAAGTATTGTCTTAAAATTTGTCTCTATAAAGACAATAGTTGGAATTAAAGACATATTGTCTTTATGGAGCAATGTCTTTAATCCTATCTATTGTCTTTCTAGAGACAATATAAAACGATAGATCCCCGAGAAAATATCTCACCATTAAAATAAATCAATATAAAATTATTTAATTAAAAAAATCTACAATATCATTGAATAATTTATATTAGAGTACGGTGGAATTGAACCACCAACCTCTGCGTGGTTGAGCTATGCAAATGGGATATGAGATTCTAGCAAGCTCAAACACAAAAATATTATGGCATAATTTTTTTCCCAATTGCTCAATTTTGTGACTCACCAAATATGTACAAAAGAATTCACATTTTTACGATATAAATACAAATGAAGAATTTTGACATACAATACACGTGATGTTGTGGGCGAATGGGCTAATCATGTACATCATTATTTATTCTAGTTACCCGAAAACGGCGCCAATCACCATGTTGTACCGAGTAATATTGATCCTGGTCTTGAGATTACCATAAACAACACTCCATTATGATAATAAAGCCACCTTTCTAGTTGTGTTTAGTTACGACATAGCTGACCCACCAAACACACCACAATATTTGGAGGTAGACACTGTTTCTTTCTTTAGACCCATAAGAAGTTTATTTTCTTTGTACAACTTTTTTTTTTCAAATTGATAAATGTAGGTAATTTACAACTACGGCTCTCTTTATATAAAGCGAGGCCATGCGGCTTTTCTTGTTGTTAAGCCTTCTCATGAACAAGGCCTAAAAACAAAAATTGTGATATCGCGGGGCCTAAACTATTAGCCAACATTCTCCAAAATCTCCCGAAGGCAAAGCTGTTGTTGGCTCTCTTTGCTAAGCTAGAGCATCACAAATATGTTCTTTGCATTGATCTCTTGTCTTGTAATACTTGCTGACTTTATTCCTCTCGTCATGAAGCTGTTGAATGCAAACATGTATCTATGATTAATTTGTTTAGTGATCAAAGTACATCTAACTTAGTTTGGAATGCTTCAATTTACCATCATGAGAACAAACAATTTACCCTCATGAAAACATGTATCTATGATTAATTTTTTTAGTGATCAAAGTACATCTAGCGATTTTGGCATGCTTCAATTTACCCTCATGAGAAGAATAATTATATTACAACAAAGAAATAATCTAGAACAAGAATCATGTTATAGAATCATTACCCGAATGTTTGATATTGTGACACATAATATTAAAATAATCTAGAACAAGAATCATGTTATAGAAGTCAATAAGTTGTGCTCTTTATCTAATAACTCGTCCAAAACAAGTGGTATGTAAATAAAAAGAAAGGAAAATGCTTTGGGTGGCTCAAAATCTATCCAAAATTGTGTAGGGGTAAGGATAAAACAAGGGCAAATACATTGAAGTTTCAGCAAGTCCCAACTTTAATTGAAAATTGCAATGAGGCAAACTTACAAATAATGTTCCTCTTAGTTTGGAGGTGTTCATTGATGCAAACAAAAAACAAAATTCTTAAGGAAAGTAGGTACGGAAGAAAAAGTTGCATTGTTTCACTGCAGCACAAACGAGATATAAAGCTTTTACGGCTTTTATTGAAAAAAAGCTGACATTAGAGGCATTCACATGCTAAATGGATTTTTAAAATAGCCTGTAAGTTAGTATACATCCTAACAATCCCTGAAATAGACATATCCTTAATGGCACCTAGCTTTCTTAGTGGAAAATCAACATTAAAAATTCTACTTAATGTGTGGAAACTGGAAAACACTAGACATCAGAAATTTGAATTACTCAAACCCAAAGGATCACGATAAATCTAAAGTATATAATCACCATAAAACTCACACTCACTAGAACACGATGTACTCCTTTGATGCTTTGAATTTAATTGGAGAAAATCCATTTGTATGTACTCTAGCTCGGCTTGCAGTGCCTTTAATCTCAGCCATTCCCGGTGACTGTTGTGCGAGTTCATCGGTGATAACACTTACGGCGAATTCATTAGCTTGAAAGGGTGCCCATAGAGTTGGGATATTCTTTTTCTAACTTCCAATTTGCGATTTGCTCCTAGATGTTCTTGTTTCTATGTGTAATTTTCAGCATGACAGCCCTTGTGCATTTCAACGTTTGTCTTGCGGATAATCCTTTCTTTCATCAAGTTTGTCTTTTTAATTCCTAAACCAATCTGATGACCGATGTAATAATAAATTTAACTTGTCAATTTCACATTTTCGGATTTTTACGGATGAAATCATGAACATAACACCAATCCCAACTCCATAACTGAACCATAACGCACACCGCCAAATTCGGCGTAGAAAATAGCAAAATTTGCATCAAGGTTACATCATTGTATAAGCTCTTATAATCATGCAAGCCCTTATTTTTGGCTTTATAAAAAAATAACTCAATGGAGTTAATGTGATGTGACACCCTTGTAGCTTGACTTGCACAAAAATACAATAATAAACAATAATCTACAAACAAATTAATCTAGCCATATAAAAAATTAACTAGAATTAGCACAAGCAATACAACCACTACCCAAAGAGCTACACCAACTTGCTAGTAGGAATTGATGACACATATATGTACACAACAAGCCATGTTGCATCTTCAACTCATTGAGATAGATTGGGCACTCTCCTCATTCCATAGTTACTAATTTCTTTGACCACTTCTTCAATGTAAACTTTGAACGTATAGAACTAGAATCTCCATTAACACACATTTGCTTCCTGAAAAACACCTTGCAGCTTATACATAGTAAGGCAACTATAAATAGTTAGCAACAATGGCTTTAGTAACATACGAGAAAAGCGGTTTGTGAAATGTTTAACTTTAGCAAGAGAAAAAAAATGCTATATTATTTGATGAAAGTGTTTGTCTAATATAAAAGAGAGTTAAAGTAAAAATGTTGTGGTAAACACAAGTTTGGGTTTAAATTATAAATTTAGCTAATTCAAAATCAAAGAAGCTTTTTGAATAATTAAAAAGTAGCTATTAGTACAGCTAGATGACCCTCCCCAGAAATGGCCATTACCTCAGCTAAGTAAACCTTCTTTGAAGAAAGGTCCTTGCCTTCTCTATAGTTTAGGGCTCTTCCTTTCACCAAGGAAAAAGGGGTTTCCCTTCTCCTGGCTATTGTCTCATAGTGGTTTGGAGTTTTGATACCATAAAGGTGTACCCAACAAAAAAATGATTTTTTTAGAGAAGTGGAAGATCATTACAAAATGTTTATAACATAATCCTTGTGAATGAGGACTTGTGGAAGTCTTGTGATGGATGGAATCTCTATACAAAATTGATCTAAGGATATATTTCAATAGAAGTTTTGGCATCGACTCTACTTATTTTATATTACCTAGGACGCCCAGTCCCAATCAAGAAATGCTGATGAGATATAAGATTATATAAATGAATGTGAAAAGTATTAACCATCATAAAAAATAAATTGAATTATGTGCTCTGCTGCATATACAAACAAGATCTTGAAGGGAGGATAATTACAACGCCAAGAAGTGCGGAGGGTGGGTGCTCTCGGTCGACTCTTTGACTATCGTTGTCATTGTAACACATGAGAGTGTGAATTCTATCAACTACGTATATGTATGTCATTGTGAATTATATGTTACGGTATATATACGGACATGATGCCCAAGGATAATTGCACGCAAAAAGTGCTCGGGGTGGAGTAATGTATCAACTCTTTGTATATGTGTCTGTCATTTTGAATTATGTGCTACGGTATACATACAAATAAGATGCCCCGAGGGAGGATAATTGCCTTGGGTATTTACATCTTTGTATATTGATTCCATTGTAATACATCAGTGAGAATTTTTATCAATTCTTTATACGTGTGTGCCATTGTGAATTATGTGCTCTGCTACATACATACAAACAAGAATTTATCATCGGTGTATATTGATGCCATTGTAATAAATTAGGCATAGAATTCCTCAGCTCTTTGTATATATATGTCCTTTAGTAAGATGCAAATCTACTATGTACATCTGAGCTCAGATACCCAAGGGAGGATAAGCTGCTTGGCTACTTGAGAAGTACGAGAAGGTGGGTATTTATCAAATTTGTGTGTCATTCTAATTACGTACTATACGGAGGTGTGTATTATCAACTCTTTGTGTGTGTATTGTGTAATTGTAATGATGTACTAAATTTAGATGGTTAGGCGGGACTTGTTGAATATAAATGTACCATTTCAAACCCAATTAAAACACCATATGGATCTGAAATATTGAAACTGAGATATAGAGCTTCTAGGTACATATGGAACTGGAATCGAGATAGATAGGTTTAGTTGTGTAGTAGTGTTGAATGGGAGGTTTTCCTTGTTTCCTTAATGAGTTAATGGTTAAAATTGTTGTTTCCTTCTAAAGACCACAAGTTCAAATGCAAAAGAGGTAAGAACATGTGTTTCCTTCTAAAGGTTACAAGTTCAAATGAAAAGGAGGGTAAATAGTATTTATTCCTGTAGTTGATTTTTCTGTTAACTTAATTAAAAATTAAAAAATGATTAACGAAGATTTTCTAATCATATTTCCCTAATGGATTTTTTAGTGTTTAAAGTAAAAACAAGCATTGTATTAGTGAAAATTCCTTAATTTTATATCCCATTATCTATACGCAATTGATAGAATAGTAAAATGGAGTTTTCAAAAAAAATAATTAATGGCATGGAAAAGAGAATTTGGTATGCATAATGGAAAAATTTTGACAATCATACTTGGATCTTTGGAAGTAAGAGTTCAGTCACGAGCAAAATCACGAGTTCAAAATTTTCATTTTAACGGATTGATAGTATGCATTCATGGCATAAGCGACATGAGACGCCATTGTATTTGGTAAATAGCAGGACCCCCTTGTTGAATGAGCTACGGTCGATACCCTTACAAGCGTAGTCGAATTTCCTTTCAGATTTTCATCAACACGGGCTTGGCAATGCACCAAGCTTTCCCTATAGGAGGGCTTGCAACAAAACCACCCGGTGTGTGGAACACTTGGAGATTGACTGCACTCTGCCACATTCCATGAGTTCAATTAGAAATAACGGCTATAGCTCGAAATACAGTGAATAACTATGTCGAGTGTCTAGTCTTAAGAAACAAACTACAAATCGGGACCCACACAATAAAGACGCTGTACAAACTACGCTGAAGGTTGAACTTTCGAGTGAATACCAATTGCACATATCATGAAAAAAAAAGAAGAAGAAAAAAACGGCAATTTCTTTACCGAAGGATCGTAGCAAGCCCACATCATAAGCCATTTTCAAATCGAGTTTTAAAGGGGTCAAAAAAGTCGCTCCAAGTTTGGTTCGGGCTTCGAGTCCTCATTGAAGAGACCAAAAATATAAATATACGTGGCCCAATTAGGCATCATGGGGTCCACTGTCATGGAGGTCACATGCTTGATAAAATTACCATTGTAAGCAATTGCATTAAGCTAACTTTTGTCTACGAAGGATCCTAACGAGATGGACATCCCGTTTAAACACCACTATATCAATATCTGTGTAACCCGGATATTTCATGGCAGTACATTGCATGTTGAGCATCAAACATGTTCGTATATTTGAGGCCGGTGTTTGTGTCATAAGACCCTTGGTTGGGCTCAAAGAGTGCATAAGCCGGGGTTCGATACGTGGGGTCACTCTTATAAGAAAAGTAAGGATATGGGTTGATCATGAAAGGGGCTCCTATCTTGCGGGGAAGTCAAACGGGGCTTTCATGTCAAAAATCTCCTTGAAACGTCCAGCGAGATGGGGGTGCGGATGTAGAAATTATGGCCATAGAATGAGGTGTAGAGACCTTAAATTCTTGATCGAGTGAAACATCAACAAGGGCGGCGTGTAGGTTACGCAAAGCGAGAAGAAGAGTGAGAAATCGAACCCCATCTCCACGCGAAAAGAACCTCATTCCCTCTGCGAGATCCCAATTATATCGGTAAAGCGAGGGGACAAAAAAGGAACAATGTTGTTCTTAACCCAGTGTTTGTGCTACGGCAGTGGTTCGGAGATGGGATTTGGTCATTACTAATACCTACAAGTAACCCAATTCCTGTGTTAGCAAAGGCTTGAAGAAGTGCGGGATCTGCTCCATATATTCTCGGCTTTGAAATAGTTGTACTCTAAGCTTGACTTGCTCTTGCGGATGGGGGAGGAATATTGTCTCGCAAGTCTTTCCATAGTTGACACCCGGAGAGTACAGTGAATGCTCCACCAACGTCTGATTACTGCCTATTCTTTCTCTACAAAAATTCACACAACACAAAATAAAGTGAAAAACAAAGAGATGAAAATAATAAGACCATGTGAATACCGTATTAAAAACCAATAACCATGAGAATGCCATTATTAAAATTTGCATTTAACAACATGGCCAGGACCTAGCAATCCCAAACATACACAAATATAATGACACCAAAATTACATCACAACAAACATCCAAAACAATTCCATGCTATTAGTTGAGCCACCCTTTGCCCCGGGAAAAAGCATATTAACATAACCATACCGGTAACCGGTATTAAATCCTATCAACAACACAACGGTATGAATACCTACTCATACAAATTTACGGAGACCCACAACGAATTTGAAAATCTTGTCCTGACACAATCATGTGAATACCAACATTTACAATCACATCAATATCCTTCGGATCTATATAAACACTAATAATCATAGCAACAAAGAGCATGCGAGAGAATGGGTTTGAAGAAGGGTTACAAGTTACAAGTTCTTGAATTACAGATAAATAAATCTTGAAGGCCATCCAGTATCCATCAGCATTCATATGTTGTAAATATCGAGTGACCTCTACCATTCTATGTCTGTAAATAAAAAGGAGGATTAGCTCTACATGGGATGCAATATATGAAGAGTGGAAGCAACATTGTAATTTCACATACTCTTACTATCGCCTCCATGCTATGAAATGTCAGTAATTCAACTCCTCTGCTCAACTATCAATTCGATCAACTCCTCCCCCTTCCAATAAGCAACTTATTGATAGCACAACATAATTCACGCATCTTTCTTTCGGCGTTCCCTTGCACCTCCGTGCGGTGCTAGTTAATGTTGATAGAAGACAACATATAAGACAACATGTGATGGAGGGGGAAAGAAAGATGCCTAATCCCGTGACTGAGTCCACATGTCACATTTTCGATTTCAATGTCGAGCAACCGAAACGATCGATACGCAATCATCTCTGCTGATATCATGACGAGAGAAATCCTCCATGAAATCTTTATTATACACATTACTATTCTTAAAACTCTACAATACCATGTGTTAGAGAATAATTTCAATAAAATTTCTTATGTTTATTGAAATTATTCAATTGAACATGTGTAAGGATTAAATTACAAAGATCGCCGTTTCTCAATACCAAGATATTCAAATTTTCTTGTAGGTTGGAGTCTATAGGAATTAGACATCAACACGATTTTTCTTGTCCATTCCAATTTATAGAAATTACTCTTCACAATTTTAAACATGTTGAACTTTCACCACAAATGTTAACATATCTCTAGAGCATAAAACCCAAATAAAAAAATAATTAAACCTTATGTGCCGCGTAGAAATGTGATTTCATGGACTACTATGATTAATGGGTATGCTCGGGAAGGAAGAGTCGATGATGCACGAGAGCTTGTTTGACAAAGATGTCATCTCTTGGAATGGATTCGGCTATGATAGGGTTCGGTGATACAAAACTAAGGCCTTAATGGAACTCGGGTGCTCGAGAGCGAGATTAGTATCCTCGCTGCCTCGGGTACCTTGATCACTTGAGAAGGAAACCCTCACTAGTGGATATAGGAAGTAGATCAAGCACTTGTGCTTAAAACAATCCCAGTCCCTTTGTCACATAATTTGCATCGGAGCACCATGTTTTGCATACGCGTAGGGTCCTCTCACCCTACCCTGGTTGAAACGAAGGGTTTCGTAGAAATAATGAAGTCTAAATACTCGGGAATGACATTTCAGCACGCAGGACAACACGGCGAGAGAGACATTTGACAAAATTCAATTTGGTTATGAAATGTTTGTAACACGAATGTATAAATTAAATGGAAAGGCAAAAAGGGGGAAAAGGAATAATCCTTCTATGTAAAGAAGGTATCGGTTACAGAGGAGTCGGTGGAGTAGCGGAAGAAGAGAATCTACCTCTTGTAAACCTAAGAAATCAATGGCATCCATTTTGTAAAAACAAATTCAAAAAAAGCAATGGTTATTCAAAAGAAATGGAATGCCAAGCTTGTAGAAGAAATTTACTTTTTCCCCTAGAGGAATCCTCCTCTTGAAGTTAAAATTATTATGATGTGATTGCTTACGAGTGGATGCTCTACGGTGTTCAAAGCTGCTTGGGAAACAGAGGATACCATAACATATTGGAGTTTTAACTTCTTCCGGTCTAAGAAAAACTGAACACTCATACGGGTGTGGTAGATGTTTGCTCATCTTTACGGGCACATGGGAAACTTGATGGTAGAGGTAATTTTTTATTGTTTGAAGAGAAGCGCAAGAATTTACGGAGGTACATGTAATAGGATCTTGTAGAAGATTTCCTTTTTACTTCCAACCAGGCTCTCTAGGCATTATCCATCTCGGGTTTGACATGCACAAAATCTAAGCTGGACTCTTGAAAATGAGTAACGAGTAACATTCTCTGCCTTTTAGAAAAGAAGAAAAAATTTGAACACTTGTTCTGTAACGACATATTCATATTCTAAAATTTGGTAATCATTGTGAGTATTCAAAAAAACATGTCGTGAAACCTGATTTTTCATACACGAGATTTAGAGAGTAGAACGGGGAATCCGGCAAGGTAGTAGGGCTATTGATTTTCTACATCTACTAATATTGAATTCTGAATCACTAGTGTCATTAAGTATAAAATAGTATTTCTGGACTTATGGAAGTAGATGGGTAAAACTAAGCTTTGTGCTAGATCACGTGGCAAGGAAGACACATATAGGGTAATTGTCTAAATATTGGGCTCCCTTGAAACATTGGATCGTTCTCTTGGGTGTTTTTATGTCTCGTATTCTGAGTTCTTCCTCGATCTCACATTTCCAATAATGGAATGTGATAGAGTCTTACTTCTGTGTGTGATGCTTGCATCAAGAACATACTCCTACGATAGATATCATATCGAGTTTTCCATAAGACGGGAGAAGCTAAAAACGATTTAAACTTGTCCATAATAGGATCCAACATTAACGGTAGAAAAAACGCAATACACTACACATCCCTTGCAAGTTTTAGCATGAAAATATTAAAAGCATGAACTCTTTGCATACATCAATGGTACCATTTGACCCTGTTGGTATGGATATGATTCCTTCGCCTACAATGCAAGTTACCATCCCAATTGTACATTTCGAGAATCAGCATAATACTTACCTCCTTGAAATGGTGTGAAACTTCTTCTTCCCCACCATTAGCACTAGTTCCAAACCTAAACTTGTTAGGTTGTTTTTGCATTAAGCATTTCATATATCAAAATGCTATCCATAAATTTCCATGCTTGGGGTTTTATAAATTGGATATAAAATTATCACAAATTGTTAAGTAAATATTCAATCTTCATAGAATCTCTCTCTAGTGAGCCATCCAACTTGGTTGTCTAAGTTTGGAAATCATCGATTGTTTAAAATAATCTTTACACATATGAAAATGAAGGACACGGTATGCCGTATGAATAGAGATGATATCCAAGTTATTCCACCTATTTTGGAAATATGAAACCAATTAGAGATATAGAAATACAAAACCGGAAGCTAAGGAAGTTGGCCCACAAAACTAATAGATGTAGTCCTTGGTTTTGAGTACGTAAAACGATTAATGATTCCATGTACTAGGTGGATCAATGACAGAATCATGTAGTGGACATTAAATCTAATGCTTATGGTCAAGGGTTCTAAGATTAGAATGAATCTTCTTCCTTAAGAGGCTATTGCATACATCATATATGTAAAGGTTGTGTCCAAAAAATGGTTGGATTGTTGATTTATTGGTATTCTACAAAACAAGGCATTTTTACGAAGTCAAGCAGAGTTTAAATAATCACTACCACAAATAGATCAAAGATTAATATACAAATTTATTATATGGTTAAAACTCTCAAGGATGGAAACAATCCAATTTATGACAATTAATCTTTATATATGGACTCCATATGATCTTCGAAGAGTTTAGTTAATGTTTTGTGCTAAGATGAAATTTGGTGTAAAATTGGCTTCGGTTGGTGAAAATGACCTCAAATCTGCTCACGGATGGGGAAGGAAATGCGAAGGTTTTATTTTATTTTTTGAAGTGTGTTTGCACCAAGTGTCATATTTTATTAATACATTTAAATAGTCCCCAATTACTTAACGTTTCAAAATCATATTTTTTTAGCTATGAAACCTTTGTTCATAGATTGTAATTTGTAACAATAACTAAATTTTCGAAAATATATTCTTATTAGAAGGGACATAACTTAGGCAAAGAGAAGGTAAACACAAATAACAAACTTGATCCTTTCATGACCCAACTCTCACTTGGCTCCCAAGTACAACAAATCCATGATAATATCACTTTTCTTCAAGTTTATTGAGAAGGTAAACACTTTCTAGTAACAAACTTGATTCTTTCATGGCGCTCTCACTTACCCCTAAGTCCAGCCAAACAAAGATACTCTGACTTTCTCCCAAGCCTAACCAAACCAGATATTAGGATAGTAAGAACGCAATCATCAATCTTAGACTCATCTGAAACTCCATGCATATAGCTACCGTCCCAGGCTCCAAAAGCACGATGCATTGGAAGCCTACTACGCCAAGTGATTAAATTGTTCACATGTTAAAGTGGCTCCATAAGGCAAAATCATGACCACTGCATGATCTTTGAGATCCTAACAAATCTTTAGAGTATCATACTAGGACCAAATATCGCCAACATATTTGGTATGACTTCTAATTCCTAACCACTGAATTTTCAAAACATCTTATTTCTGAAATGTTGACCTTATTTAAAAGAATATTTATATCATTTTCAACACCATCCTCAAAACAAATTATTTTTGCAATGTCAACTACACGATCTTTCATTTATTGACCATAGCCATATGGATTGAGTCAAAAGGGATTTGCGGCTTCCATAGTACTATCTTCATTTTTATGCGGGATAGATGTTGCTTCTTTAATGGTGGTGGTGCAACCCCTATCAGATATACATTCAACCCAATAAAATTGGTCTAGTATGAAAGGAAAAATTATGCAGGGTACTCCGGCATGTGATGATCTTTGCGGTTGTTCCACTTGTCACTATAGGTACTCCGGCATGTAATGTTGTTGCGATTGTTCCATTGTTACCGTGATGTATTGCTACATAACATTTGGGTACTTGTGTATACAACATGGAACAAGAATAGAAAATTAGCATATTTTTAAAAGTTGTCACCTCCATCTTTAACAAGGTCAAGATTGCTTTCATAGTAATTGAGATGCATCATGAAGTTTGTTGTACCCAAATTCTCTAGAAAAAGAATCTGTGGCCCCTTGCCAAGATTTATGGACTTCCCCTTGCACCATGAGCGAGAGAGTTACTTGTCAACTCTCCAACAATTCAACTCATCCCAAACGGTACATACAAGAATGAAAGCAGTGTTTGTACAACGAGGCCTCCACCATGCCCGAGTGATAAATATCCACATCCTCCTTTTGGAAATATCTAGACAAAGAAACGAGAAGAATCTAAGCAAGGGAAATGATTGTTATGGCCTATGGACCGATCATTCCAAATCCTAAACCAAATAATGATCAAGATGGTCTCACCCCTAAGGACCATAATCATCCCTCACTAGATGGGGCTTATCCCAACCCAATTTAAAATATAAAGCTCATTTGTAACCCGGACTATTAAGAATTGGAATATGACAACAAACCACTTTGAAAGAACTTGCGGTTCATCGGCTTGCCTTTTTTCTTAAAAGGATAAATAGAATCTTTAAGGACATGTATCCCCAGAGAACAAATTAAATTGAAAGGCCACAACTTAAGGGAATACTTTCACCTAAAACATTCAGAGTTAAGTTTAATTTTGAAAAAATGACAAAAATCTCATTTCCAATGTTTGTCTCTTCCAAGATCATTATCAACCCTCTACATAATTGGTATAAGTATAGGGTGTGAAATAGTAAAAAAAATCCTTTGTCGAAATTGATGGGTACAAAATGGTTCAATCGAAACCAACTTTTAGATGCAACAATACAATTATAAATAAATTTTTGGGACTTTATAAATTTATACTTGCTTATACAAGCCTTGAACAAAATGCGGAATGCCCCTCTAGATCCAAAGGTCATTTTTGTATGGTCTTTGTTGCATGGTAGCCTTTCTATTGCCCAACACATGTGATATCTAATAATAGCCCTTGTACGTGGATTTCTATGGCCAGGTTGTAACTAATATCTTTTTTTATTTTCTAGGAAGGAAAAAGCTAAAAATTGGCTTGGAATTGAGCCATGGATCTCTATGGTCACTTTTCAATAGGTCCACTTACTTGGAAGGCCACATTGTTGGGAAATAAAAGAATATGAACTATTAAGTGTGGACAATTATTTTAGTCAACGGAAATATTGTAACGATATTAAATTCAAGAGTTGAGATATTGATCAAATTTTTCTTGGTGATACTTGAGGAAATCATGTATAATTTATGTCTGAGAATGAGGAGTTGAGATATTTACCAAATTTTTCTTGAGGCTGATAAAATGGTTGTCACGTATAATTTGTGTTCACAAATCGGGGCTCAAGTTCACTAGTTCACCATGGACTTAAACATCTTTGCCAAATGGATTCGACAAAAAACTTGGGAAATACCTGATGCAAAATACAAAGTTATAAATATAATTTGACACATGCCCGGCGAGAGGTCAAATGGAGTAAGTCTAACTTGATCAAACTTGGTCAAACCGAGTTTGACTCAAGAATATGATGAAAAAATCATTTAGGATCTTATCAGAGTCAAACTCAATAACTCACAAGTTTCACTCACAATCCTAGTAACTATACTTCCATCTCTTTAGTGGGTGGGATTCTCCTCATTCACCTCCCCCCCTCCCCCCTCACTTTCAAGTACTCTTTAGATGCTCCAAATCAATTCCCACTATCTAAGTATGATATGAACAAGGTGATTGGACAGGATCTACGAAATACATCAGCTCATTTGAATCACATCCCCAGGTGTCTTTGGAATGGCTTTCTATTTGAGCACTTCATGCAACTAAAAGAGATGAATGTAAAACCTAAATATACATGGAAAAACTTGTTGCGAGACCTTCAAGATCCCTTTTGGAAATTTTTTAGTAGGCTCTCACTCAGTTTGGGTTGAAACCAATCACCAAATTCAATGCCTTGATGGGGCTTTCCAGCTATAACACTTGGAAAACACAAGGTCAAAGGATAATATCCTATCTAAATATTCTATTTGTGAGAACTAGAATTTTTAATACATTACCCGAGAATCGAGGGTGGCTCCCTCTCCTAATTTCTTCTATTATCCATGCCGGCAAACCATAACTACTATTCATGAGGAAAATTTTCATTGGATCACCATCCTAAGGACCCCAAACGTCCTCCTTGATATATAATTCAAGGTGCCATGGAGATCCTGGAATAGTGATTCCTCAACCTATGATGAAGTGTGTTCGTCTTGTCATGAATGAGCAAACCTTTCTTATTTTTTTTTTGCTTTAATAACTTATTAAAACTTACCCATAAAGCTACTCCATGAATTTAGAAATCAAATAAGTTAAATATTTTTTGCAAAATGGGTTTGTCAGTGCCCAAGCTAAAATCATATACACTATTCATCATTCAGGGGGCGTGGTGGATTCAGTGAATAAAAGTAACTTCAGTATTTTATAAAGAGATATGCTCTACAAATGATTGTTTTCTAATAGGCACATTTATAATGGCTTTGTAACTTAATATTTCACTCAGCATCAGACTCTGAGGCCAGTGTGAGCTCCACAGAAACATGTGGATCATGGCAGAGCCCTAAATTCCATCACCCATGGAACAGGCTGGATATGATTGTAATAAAGGCGGGCGGTGGGAAGCCTCCAAACTTCTTTGTGACCTTCATGATAAGAGCCATTGCCTTGATGAGTTACCTTATACGAGATTAGATAATGACTTCAATTTGTTGAGCATGCAAGGGTTGCACTTGATAGAATTTGAAGTTACCCTAATTAGAGATTTTCTTAGCTTAGAAGTGCTCCACATCGTTGGGTACTTGGCTTGTGTAAGTTGGCAACACCCCAAAAGCTCTTTAGGAAAAAATACCCAAGTGGGGGGTCTTGCACCCAAAGCGAGCATGGTTACATGTGTGGCACCCTTAATTGAAAAAGCGGAAACTAATCCAAGTTGCAACTATGGGAGCATTGTTGAAATGAAGGAAAAGACTTTTGTATTTATATGAGTGGGATAAATGACATAAAATTTCAGGTCGGCTTGGTTTGTAGACATTCCCTTTAAGAGTGATTGTTGCACCCAAGTAGTATATAAATAAAAGGTTTGACTTAATTTTCACATCTGAAAGCTCACATCATGAAATAATTTTTGAAGGCAACCACAACCTTTGGGAGCCTTTTCAAGGATGAAGGAGGGTGAGTTTCTTATGTCTTTTCGTGATTGGTATAGGCCAAGTTTGGGCAATTGGTGGCTAAGGTTGAGGGTAGTTTTGTCCTCACTTTTATAATGTAATTCTCTGTCAGTCAGGATTCATTCTTCTGTGCATGTTACGGGAGGGTCGAAAACCCTATATCGAGATATGGACGAGAGGTAGATAACCTTGGAACAACATGTATTGTAGGAGTTACGGTGCGATTGAAGGGAGGCTTGAAGAGGAAGAGTTTCACGGGTTTTGATGGATATTTATGGGCTTTTTTGAGATATGGGCTAGTGTATTGTTGAACATTACTGTCAAAGTGAAAACTAAGATTTGGTGCACGGTACGAGTAGAATTAAGGCGATGGAAGTCATCCATTGCGAGAGGTATGTTTGTTTTTCTTCCATGTTGATGTGTTTCTAGGTGGTGAGGTCTTTTGGAAAGGGAATTTGTGGGCGGCTTAAGCAAAGGTTGGAGGGCTATTCGAAGTTACCCTATTGTGCCTTAAGTTCGATCCTTGAGGACTACGAAATTTCGATAGGAAGGTGGAATTGTGGAGCTTAAAGGTTGATCCTTTGAATGAGGAAAGGGCAACCCGGGGGCTTATTGTAAACCCCGAGTTCTATATTGCAAAGGTCATATTCGGTGGAAAGTAGGCAACCTCCATTGCCCTAAGACTTGTCTTTTGTGGAGAAACAATGGAGAAAGTAGTGGGCACAAAGAGGAAAACCCTATACGGTGACATCCTTCATGAATAAGGAGCGACTCGGTGGGTGGATTGAACTGTGTTGAGCAGCCTAAAGAAGTTGTGTTGAACGACGGAGAAATATTTTTGAGAGTACGCAAAATTGGGAAGCAAAAGGACCAACATATGTGTTAGGAAGCAAAAAAACCAACGCTACATCAGCAAGTACGTCAGTTGTACTTTGCGCATGACAGATTGGTTATCATAGATTTTTTATTTTCTTGTATCAAGTTGATTGTAAAGGGCCGTGATCCTTGGTATGGGAGCCCTAGACTATTGTATTAAAGATTGTTTATATAACAAAGTTGGGTTTGAAAAATTTGTGTCTTGTGTATGTGTTGATTCACTGCTAATTTTTTCCACTGTGCAAAGTAGTATTGATGTGGCATTTTGGTGTGTTCGTGTCAGAGATTGTAAAACCCAAACCAGATTATTGAGTGCCATGGGAAATCAACAATTCCTAGCTGGAGAGACCATCAATGGTATCATGCATAAGTTGGGAATGTTTCTGAGGTTCAAGAATCATTTTCCAAATTTGGGAATGTTTCTAAGTTTCAAACGATCTATCATGTAATGTATTTGTTTTACCTTTTAATATATGCATTTTTTTCTTGTAATGAACGCATGCACATGTAAACGCATGCACCCACAAGTATGTGTTGTGAGAGAAAACTGATGGGCCAAATTGAACGGTTGGGTACTTTAAGTTTCATGAAAAATGTTGAGATTCATTTCTTGGGAGGTACTCCAAACCCTAGGGGATGGGGTTGTGGAGGAATTGACATCACAAAGTCACTTGTGAGCTAAGAACCCAAGCTTGGAGGTTTTACATCCAAAGGAGTGGGCCCAAAACCAAGAATATATTTGATGGTTTGACCCTTGGAGATGGAATAGCACCGTTAGAGGAGCAAGGGGAATCTTCAAGCACCAAGAAAGGAGCTCTAGAAGTTGAGATAATAATTATTTAATGTTTTTTGTGGACTTGTAGCACAAAAAGAAAAATTTCCTTGACTTAGGACATGACCTTAAGGGAAAGATGCTTCCATGAGAAGATTCATATATATAAGAGTGAGAAGGAGCCTCATTCTCACCTAACCAAGTGTGAATCATCATACGAGGAGAGCATTTGAAGTAGCCATAACTCAAGAGGACAAGGATGAAGCAACAAGGGGTTGGTTTTTGGATCTATTTGTGTCCATTGCAGGTCTGAGTTAGAGAAGAGGGCCAGCCGCTTGGGAAAATGTCTGATTTGTGCATGTTGGAAATTTGAACTCTTCAAGGAGCAGGGGTCGAGAGTTCTGTTGGATTGCAGGTAGGACTGAAGCCCTGCAGTGGTTTGTTTGAAGGTCAAAAGTTTTTTTTTGAGGGCACAAAACAACTTAGCAAAGTTTCATGGGAAGGCTGAGTATGATGGTAGATAAGGTAGTCTGTTAGGGAAGGTTCCAGCACAGTTTTAGAAGAGAATTGAGGCAAGATGGAGGGTTGTTGTAGTGCACTAACCAAGCCAAAAATCTCAGGTTTGATGAGTGCACAAGACTGTGAAAGAGAAGAAGAATAAGGTGTCTTCAAATAAAAGGTAAGTGTTCTCCTAAGTTGGTGTTTTGCTAGATGGTTGATTGTCCTAGTTTAAGACAGATTTTGAGTAGTCAAAAGGAACATTTTTGGGAGGGTTGTAGTGGCTTGCTCCAAGCCCTAAGTACAACCTCTTGAATGACAAAGAGAAGTTGTTAGAATGGTAGAAGAAGAGAGGTCAGGAGTTGACTCTTTGAAGGGAAAAAGAATGAAGCCAAGTGGACCATTTATTGAGCCCAAGTTTACTGAAGAGAAGGACATCTTGCAGTGATAGAGGGCAGCCCTCCATGCCCTAAGTTTTCCTCATTGGAGTGGCATAGGAAGAAAATAGAGGGAATAAGTCCCTAAGAGTTAAGGAGCGACAATGGGTAGTCTAGTAGTTGTTCACAAGCAGAGTTGTGAACAAACCGAAAGAAGACCCTATGTGTTGATTCGTTGATGGACTAATGATCAAATAGAGGGAAAATTGGAGAGTTGTGTTCAGTGAAATAAAGGAGAAAGATCCATTAATAGAGGTAGATTTGCAGATTGGGAGCAGAAGGACCAGAAAATGTGTTCAGGGTACAACCAAAGGGAGCTGTGAAGCGCGCTACATCAGCTAGTCGACTAGTTGTATCTTGTTCAAAGTAGATTGGTTTTCATAGTTGTTGACACCAATTGTTGAAGAGAACTAAGTACAATCCATCCACCAATACATGAAATTGCTATGAAAATGTGTACCTCTCCCATGAGAATGTGGGTTTCTAATAAGCATAGAGTTTTAGTTAAGCCCTCGGCTTCACTAGCACAAAAAATAATAATTTAAAATGAAACAAAAAACACATCACGATGGAAAATCAAATATAAAATGTAGTCTATGACTGGTACTCGACACTCAGCCTGTTATTCGATACTCAACCAATCCTACATATTTTTATTATTTTTGGCTATTGTGCACAGATATAACTGGAAACAAAGGAGAAAAGAATTCTACTACTCCTCTTACTTTTCTCCATTTCTTCCATTTTTAAACTTGAGAACATTTAAGTGATGTCAAAGCAGGTTGAGTGCATTAATAGCAATGAAATAAAGATACCCAAGCATGGAAATATTTACCAATGAGGATTTCTTGATTAAATCTTGAGATTATTGCATTGGAAATACACAGGGAATGCATCCAACATTGTCTTATTAGGCATTTCTTCCATAAAATCAAGTGTAAGATATATTATGTTGTCTCTTTCCATTTCATCCACAAAAATAAATTGTAAGCTCTATTATGGTGTCTCTTGTTAGCATGCAACCAAAATCCCATTACAAGGAGGCTTCATATCACAAAATAAATAAATAAGAGGTGAAGGGAAAGTGAAAAATGACACGTTGGCATATTACCAATCAAGAAGCTTGACAGGAATCCTCGATCAAAAAGACGTTGGATGAGAGACAGAGTTCATTCATACCCAGAATTATTTTGGGCCACCGTGACCAATTCCGCCCCCTCAACCAAACTATGGTGTTGATGTTGTAATCACCTGCTCCTTCACCATATATCTCTTCTCTTCCCTTTGATGTTGTTGCTCACCCCATTGCTGCCAAACCCTAATATACTCAATACCAGTTAATTGACAGAAATCTCGCAGAGAAAAAAAAATCGGGACTGCCTTGTTTCGATCCTCTCATGCATGTATTTACTCACTCTGCCCGTTTCGAACCTCCCACAAAAGTGAGTAGAAACCTATAATAACTCCACATAATCCGATCCTTCATAGTCATAAATACCACATTCCCATGTTGCATACTTGACAGAGCCAATGATAACACATGCCCATGTTGGGTACTTGACAGAGCTATGTGAAGAAGGGTTTCATTCGCATATCGTCCACTCAATTCTAAAGCCAGAGATTATGGAATTCCATTCAATATCTAAATCTTTAGTTTCCCGGTTACATATCTTCCTAAGCCATTTCATTTTGTTGCATTTCATTTCGATTTCATTTCCATTGTGGCAAGTGTGTTGGCCCAATAGCGTGTAAATGAACTTTTTGTAGTGAAAAAAATTGAAAGGTTGTAGAAGTGTGTTGGCACCATAGTGTAATGAATTTTTTGGAGTGAACAAAAAAATTGGAAGTTCGGCTTTTATTAGGAATCAACTAAGACCTAAATTTTAGGGAAAAATATTATTTTAGAAATCAACTTGAATATTGGACTTTATTTTATATACATTAAGTCAATATCAATCAATTTATTTGAATAATATATATTAAGCCAAAATCAATCAATTTATTCGAATAAATAAAAAATTAAAAAATTAGGATGAGATTTTAAAGTAGAATAACTGGATCGTTTTTTAGTTCAGCTCTCACTCATGAATAACGGAAAAATATTTTCTTATACCATCTTCTCTTCCCTTTTGGATTACAAACCCATTGACCTAATCTTAAAGCTGAATTGAAACCCAAGACCCCCTCCACTTTAGATGTAATCATTTCTAGTTCTCAAAGAGGCTAGAGAACTTGATCATATTTGAAATTAAAGAAGTAGTTGGCTCACTCTTTTCTGTTTAGAAATCAATATTGGAACATGTAAACCTTACTTTAAAGAGTTACTTGAAGCAAATTTTGTGGCTCCAATAATAAAGAGGGCAAAAGATGTTAGTGGAGATATATGGATAGTATGAAAAATAAAAATACCATTCTTCACGGCAATACAAGGCTTGGAAATGAATCAATTTGTCCTCACAAATCAAAAGGAAGAACAATCTCGGTGTCTCAAATCCATGAGTGTATTTATAAGCATAATAAATTATAATAATAAATTATTTAAATAATCAATCAATCGCTCTCTACCCTTTGCCGCGCATAGGGTTTCTGGTTCTGCATGGGGTGCTCACCTAGCTAGGGCTTGGCCCAATGGTGGAATCTCAGGACCCTCCTCTGCCTCCGCCTCCTCCTCCTCCTCCTGATGTCGAGGCGTTCAAGCTTCTAATCGCTTCCCAACCTAAGAAGAAGAAGCAACTCGCCTCCAAATTTGTCGAGCGACTGGATGAGATTCCCTCGGTGGCTCTCCCACTTGAGGGTCTGATGGAAGTGGCCCTTTCCCTTGTGGACCGTGCTCTGGTCTTTCCCTTGTGGACCGTGCTCTGGTCGGACATTTCATGGGCTTATGGCCCTCAACAAAAACTACGGAGGCCTGGATCACTCGAAACTGCAAGCCCCTTATTGCAAACAACATTACCTCATACTTCCTGGGGCGAGGGTCTTTTCCGTTCGAATTCAACACCAAGGAGGATAAGGACCTGATCTTCAGAAACGAACCCTATTTCATGGGTCATAAAGGGTTGTACCTAAATTTCTAGACTCTGGACTTCAACCCCTCGGAGGATTTCCCATCTGTCATTCCAGCCTGGGTCAGGCTCCCAAACTTGCTGGTGCACTACTGGAACTAGGAATCCTTGCCGCAAATTGGCAATGCCCTCGGGAGATTCATAAACAGAGCTAATAACAAAGACCAATATGACTGCGCCAGAATCTGTGTGGAGGTGGACCTTGAAGTTGGGCTGCCATAAGCCATCAAGCTAACAGTGGGAAACTGGTCCCATCTACAGAAATTAGATTACGAACAGTTATCGTTCAAATGCCGCAAATGTCATGAGTATTGCCACTTCGCCAAGAACTGTCCCAAAAATGCAGCCCCAGAAAAAGAGAAATAAGAAGGATGGAAGCAAGCCAAGAATCCCAGAACGAGCCTTAAGCCAGGGCTAATGGAGAAAGCAAAGGGAAGTTCAGCACCCACAAAGAGTATTCCTAAATCCAAACCCTCCCAGAAAGGCCAAGAGAACATCTTTGCAGCCTTGAGTTCAGAGATAGAGGAAGTCCAAGAAATCGATCCATAAAACATGCAAAAGGACCTCCAAATGCAGGAAACCCTAGCAACATTGAAGATAGGCAAATATCCTGGAGGAACCCTGAAATACAAAGACTCTGTCACCGAAGGGGAAGATCAGGATTTGGAGTTGGAGGAAGAAGGAGAAATTGGGGATGCCCAAACTTTGGTCAGAAGATCTACCAGGGTATGGAAATCCTCCGGGGAAAAGAGAGAACAAGAAACCTACAAGGAGAAGCTGCAAGGGACCCAGCTGACCCTAGAAAAGATGTTGGCAAGAAACCCTAAAGCACACAGAAATCAAAGCCAGGGCTCTAAAGGAGCCCTCTCATCTCAAAAAAGGAAGTAATGAAGATCATCTTCTGGAATTGTAGATGGATGGGTAGCAACCTAAAAGAAGAAGCAATGAAAAGTCTAGTAAGGTTGGAAAGCCCTGACATTCTTCTCATCCAGGAGACCAAAATGGAGGAAATGGACTTTCTCCATAAAAGCAAACAATTTTGGGGAAAAGGGGGAGTTGTTGTTGTCTCCTCTAGAGGCACCTCAGGAGGGCTGGGAATGCTATTGGATAAGACATCCTTTGAGAAAATCCAGGTTAAACTTAAATCAAACTGGATTTTTGCTCCTCAAGAAGCAATAATTCTCCAGGGCCTCCACCTAGTGCCTAGCATGGTCTCCCCAGCTTCTTGGAAAGCTATCCCTGAAATAGGGGACACCATGAGGAGCTTCAAACCTCCTCTAGAAGTTTTCATCAAACTCAAATTTGATGGAACCTCGAATGTAAATCCGGGGCAAGCAGGGGTTGGAGGGATTTTTCGAGATCATCAAGGCACAACAAGATTCATATATGCTGACTCATGTGGTTTTGCCAACAAAAATGAAGCATAATTCATAGGAAAGAGCTTGGAGAATACCAAACATTTGTTCAAATAGGGGGATTTAATAATTTGAAAGAGCTTGGAGAGAAGAATATGCAGGGATTTTGTGCATCACAAACCAAAGAAAGAGCAAGATTTTGGGCCAATGATTATGCTTCCAGAGAGTGTTCCATTTGTTGTTTGTGGGGATGTGAGTGGAGTTAGATAAGAGGCCATAGGCTTCATTTATGTTGAAGTGGCCAACCGCATTAGAGCCCCATCTTAGCTTGTCCGGCTCATCGTCCCTTTGAACCTGCCTTTTCCTTAACTCATCAGTTGGGTTAGTCCAATCCTGAGGGTGATTTTGCTGGACCCATTCCAGGGCCTCGATTCATTCCCTCCATTCAGTGTTTTCTATGTTTTTCTAGAAATCTTTGATAAGCCTTTTGTTGTGGTTGTCCATATGAGTTCGGATTTGTTGGAATTAGTCTTGATTGAGATGAGGACGTTGCTCCCATGCACCACCCCAAAACAGTGTTGTCCCGCCATTTTTAACTTCCCAAAAGCAATGGTTTTGGACCATTCCTCTGTTCTCCCAAGCTTGGTCCCAAACCAAGGAACCTTTTAGGTTGCCAGAGAGCCTGATTAGAGACTTGGGGTTGTGCGATGGGGCATATTTTTCCTTCCAGAGTACTTCCCAAGAGGTGTTGGGGCTGGTGATCCATCTCCACCAGGTTTTGGTGCCCATAACTTTTCCCAACATGTCTGGGTCTCTGAGACCAAGCCCCCCATATTTTTTAGGTCTGCAAATTTTTCCCCAGGCTACTAGGGCCCATTTTCCCTTGTTCTCTTTGTCTTTCCATAAGAAGTCTCTTTGAATGGTTTTGATTTTGTTTGAAATAGATTTGGGAGCAGCAATGATTGAGAACTAGTATTGAGGAATGGCTTGCAGGACTGAGCGGACCAAGACTAATCTGCCCGGGAGATTTAAGGACCTAAAAGTCCAATTGGAAATCTTTTTTCTTTTCAATTTGGTGACTAGAGATTCCCAGTTGGCTTTGGCCAGGGGTTTATCAGTCAGGAGAACTTTGAGGTACTTGGAGGGGAAGGAGCTGAGCTGAAAGCCTATAATGCGAGCTATGTTGAGTTGAATGGTCTAGGAGGTATTTAATAAGAAGAGTTTTGATTTGGATTTATTGATGGAGGTGCCAACGGCCTAGGAAAAATCAACAAGAGTATTTTGGAAGGAAAGGGATTCTTTGACCGAGGGAGAGCCCATAAGAAGAGTGTCATCCACATATTGTTGGTGGGTTGAAGGGGGGTTAGAGGGGTAGAGTTTTAAACCAAAGATGCTTCCATAATAAGGTGTTTGCCTATAATGGATTTAATAACTTACAAGTAAAGCTTGTGCTAGTTGGAAGATCCATTTACAATTACAAGCATACATAAATTAACTAGTTGATTGAGAGGCAACGAGTAAACTTCTTAGCCCGATATGTCAAACAAGTATGGATTTATTGTGAAGTGATCATCTTCCACGGTTTAGATTGTTGTTTGTATGGATGAAATACAAACATTTCCTAGAATGATCCTCCTTGAGCAGACCCTCTCCAAGGGCTTAGGGCTAAGGGGATTTATCAGTTAAGGATTTTAAGGGTTAGGGGTGAGGGGTTATTGGGTTATGGGTTAAGCATTAACAGTTTAGGGGTTTATGGGTTAAGGGGTTAGGGGTTTAAGTGTTAGTGGTTTAGTGGTTTAGGGGTTTAGAGGTTTATGGTTTAGGGTTTTAGGGGGTTAAATGGGTTAGGGGTTGGGAATTAGGGTTTAAGGGGTTAGGGGTTAAGGGTTAGAGGTTTAGGGTTTATGGGTTAAATGGGTTTAGGGTTTTAGAGGTTTAGGGGGTTGGGGGATTTAGCAGTTAAGGATTTTAGGGGTTAGGGGTTAGGGGTTGAGGGGTTAGATCAGGTTAAGGGGTTAGAGGTTTAGGGGGGTAAATGTGTTAGGGGTTTAGAGGTTTAGGGGTTAGGGGATTTAGCAGTTAAGGATTTTAGGGGTTACGGTTTTGGGGGTTAAATGGGTTAGGGTTTTATGGGTTTAGTGGGTTAAATGGGTTAGGGGTCGGGAATTAGGGTTTAAGGGGTTAGGGGTTAAGGGTTTAGAGGTTTAGGGTTTAGGGGGTTAACTGGGTTAAGGGTTTAGGGGTTTAGGGGGTTAAATGGACTAGGGATTATAGTCATTTCTTAGGTGAACAAGGCACAATCTAGTTGTAGTAACTGTAACTTGGTCAAGTTGTTATAGTCAAGGAAAGACTTGGTTGGGTTCCCAAGTCCCAAAAAAAGTAAGGGTAATTGTGAGGGCATGATAACTAAATGGTGTCATTGTGCGCCAAGGATTGAAAAGACATGCTAACATATGCCAGAAAGTGTCAATGGATGTTGAGGAGTATCAGGGAGTTCCAGGACATCTCAAGGGAGAACTAGGTCAAAATGCATGGAAATGAACGAATAAGAGTGTGTGCCAAGTAGTGTCAATGAATTCCAAGTGTCTCAAGGATAAAGTGTGTTAGGAGAAGGCCAAAATAATACTTGTAAGAGGTAAGCCTAAGGTTACATAAAGTGTTGGAAAAAGTAGTTTCAGACAAAGGGAAACTTTGGGTTGGGCACAACATTGATTTTCAAATAACTTGGTTGGGTTCCCAAGTCGCAAAAAAAGTAAGGCTATCTATGACGACATGAAAGCTAAGGAATACCAAGGTGTGGCAGGAAATGCCTAGAAGTACTAACACATGCTAGGCAGTTCCAAGGCATGATAGGCATTCCAAGATGTGCCAGGTGCCAGGGTGTGGCATGAACACATGCTAGGGAGTGTGAGGGCCAGGCGTCAGGGAAACATAAGGGAGCACTAGTTTCAAATGCATGGAAATAAAGTATCAGCCAGTTCCAGGTGTGCTAAGAAGGGAGTGACATGGTATTCTAGGAATTTCCAAGGCATGTTAGAGTGCTAGGGAAGCATACAAAGATGTTCCAAGTGCCAAGGTGTGCCAATGTGTGCTAAGGAGTGTTATGGAGTGCCAGGAAAACATAACAGAGCACTAGATCAAAATGCATAAATGAATGAATAAGAGTGTGTGACAAGGAGTGTTAGCGAGTTCTAGGTGTCTCGAGGAGGGAGTAACATGGTATGATAGCCAATTCTAAGTCATGTTATAGTGTCAGGGCGACATGCATCCAAGATGTGCCAGGTGCCAGGGTGTGCCAACATGTGCTAGGAAGTGTTAGGGACTATCAAGGAAACACAAGGGAGCATTTACGTTATAGCCATTGGATAAGTATTTACGTTGTAGCCATTGTGGGACGTCGAGAATTTTTGTCCATGGAGAATTATTTACGTTGTATCCATTGCATTAAAACAAGAGGTCCGTCAATGATTTTTTGTATGTGTTTATAAATTGGAAGAGAGAAATCAGGAACAAGAAGGGCCTGAAAGAACTGAACAAAGAAATGGAGGTCACTAGGATAAATTTTATGGCATTGGAGTTGGTAGTTTTAGACTGTCACAAGGGCATCCAAGACAACCATGACCTGATTGAAGAAGTGGAAAACAAGTTGGCAGTCCACATTGAGGAAGATATCAATCCATTTTCGACTAAACCAGATATATAACTGTGGCTCTCTCTACTCACAGTATTTCATTGAGATTGTGTTAGGTATCTGTTATTAACCTATGCTTGTGTCTATTTAAATGGATACTATATTGATAGCCCAAAAATGAGGCATTTTGGATTTTCTATAGTTTGTACTAGTTTTGAAAAATAACTAGCAACAATTAATCTCTTTGGTTGCAAAAAGTATTCTACTTGTTGTGTTGGGGAGTTTCTCTCAGTACATTTATGGATAAATCGACATATTTTTTATATACATACTGTGCAGAACCTTTATAAATCTACCTTTCAAATCAGGGTCAACCCAAATAAATTTGATTTGGGGGTTCCATTGCAACAACATTTTCCCCACAACAAGCACAAGATCAAGCCAACATGTGTGTTGTGTGCATTGAAAGAGATGGATAGGTTTACCCTTACGAGAACATGGCACATTAAAATCTGACCACAATTGGTGAGTGCAAGCATTTGCGAAATGGCATCATGAGTGGAGCCTTTTCCAAAAGAGATTATTCATTTACATTACAATATATGCAACATGTATTTAGCGTTCCATCCATGTTAGCACACACACTTGATGGTATCAGTCCTTAAACTGGTAAAAAAAAAAATGGTTTTATATATTCACATACGGGACAGTCACAAGATGTCAACAAAATCACATACTTATCGAAATCCTCAACTAGGAATATGCTAAATTGCTTTAAAATGTGCTTGCAACTAGGTAGGCATCAAAGACAATCATTGCAATGGGTTAAGGGGATCTAAGAGAGAATTATGTAAGGAGTTCCTTCTAGGTAAATGACATTGGTATTACTATTGTTAAAGGGGGTGGCCTACAAGGATACATTGGTAGCTATTGATGCAAGAGCATAATTTCAACAATTTATTTCAAAATTTGTATTTGTCCTCTAGAAGGTTTTAGAGATTTATAGAAGAGGAAATTGGTTTCCTTCTTGCCCTATAATTTTGTAGAATTTCTAATTTCATATTTGGGATAGGAAATTTTAGTAATTTTAGGCATAAGTTAAGATGTTGTTTGATTTTTAAGTGATCCGGATTTTATGCAGGAACGCAACAGAATACAGAAATAACCATGAACATAGAGATGCAGCGGAAATAATGCTTCATTTCATTAATATCAAATAACATAAATATGTTTACAGGCATAATGGAATAAAATAGCTAGGGTGCTAGTAGCGAATCTCTGAGAAGAGATGTGATGGCTACAGACCTCTGAACTGTGTTACAATGAGGCTCAAGGGCCTATTTATTGTTGAGAAACAATGTAGAATCTGAAACGTCCAAAAACCTAACCGTAGGAGATGAGGCGCCAAAACTGTGGGCGCCCGTTTGGGTAAATTGGTGGTTCAACTTCCCGGGGGCATAACTTTGGCACCTGATCTCCGTTTTACGCGCTCAATAGCTCGTTAGAAAGATCTATCCGAGGACTACAACTATTGGGATGAATTTGATCAGCAAATTTGCTGGCGCTTTCATACCCAAAAAACGTCGTTTAGGGCCTCAAAACGGCTCCGGAAGTTCGGGACCCGAAAAACTGCTAAAAATAGTAAGTTTTGTTGCAACTTGAAAATTGAAAGAACTGAAGATGGGGTTTCAAATGGAATAGGTGGGTGGCCACCAATATCCACCTGGATCATTAAGCCCCCAAAACGGCTCCGAGCGTGGAGGACCCGAAAACCTGCTAAAAATAGTAAGTTGTGCTGAATGTGGAAATCTGCAAGAATTGATGGTGCTGGTCCAAATGGAATAGGCGGGTGGCCATCGATATCCACCTGGATCATTCCTCCCTCCTTAGGAAGCAATGGTCCCCATTGCGTTGAGATCCTCCACGAGATGAGGCAAATTCTGTTGAACTGAGTATTAGATGTGTTGAAGATGTCATGGACCTGCGGGTGGACATGCTGGATGCGTTTAGTAAATTTGGTTTCTTTATCAGCCTCATACAGTACATGTTTGGATTCTGTATGTGTAGTTGCAAGATGTATGGCAACATCAGGTGGTAGTGCATTGGGAGTCAGATCAATGGAGTGCTTGTCCTGACAGTGTAGAGGAACCTCTATGAGTGAGGAGAAATTGTCATCGTATTCCTCCATGACTTTTTCCATCTGCTGCAGCCGTGAAAGGGAGCCCTGTTTTGAGGTTGTGGCCACAATATTCTTCTTTCCCTGTGAGTGAGTCGTAAGGAAAATGAATTTCCCGGTCTGGGAAACAATCTTACTGCGTTGTTTTGCAGTAGTCAAAGAGATGGCAGGAGGCGGTACTACCTCCGGTATCCTCGTACAAGTTATTTCCGCAGTAATAACAATGTTATCGAGGCCCAGACTCATACGCATGTCGCTCCACAAGTATGGTTGGCCCAATAATACATCGCCTACATCAAGAGGAGCAACATCACACAATACCTCATCCGTGAATGGCTTGATACTCATGGTGTCGGGTAACCGCCGGCGGATGTGGAGATCTATCCTCGGGTGGAGCCACCCGATGGTATACGGTTGCGGGTGTGCTATGGTTGGTAGGCCGAGCCGCTTCACGACGTCTGCTGAAATGAGGTTCTTTTTGCTTCCGCTATCGACGAGAAACTGCAGCGGAGAACCCTTCACCCACATCTGCGACTGGAAGAGGCGCTCCCCCTCCTCTGGATCCTCTGGACCCTCCTTCCGGATCTTGGTGGTGGCAACAATGGCACTGGGATCCGCATCAATGACCGTCTCCCTTTGCCGCGTCTTGTCCTGCCCTAACCTTCAGATCGAAATGACCGATTAGGTGCCTTTAGTTCAGCCACCAAAGACTATTTGGCCCGACACTCGTTTGTGCTGTGAGTGGGGCTGTTATGAAATTCACACCACTTCCCCATGTCCTTCTTTGGATTTGTGGTGTTGTTCTGAGTCACATTACTTTGGCCTTGTCCCTTGTTCTTCGATTCGGGGGCACCTTTCGGATTCGCAGATCCAAAGTCTCGCTTCTTTTGCTTAAATTTCTGCTCGATCTTGGCGGCATAGCGATATGCCGTGCCAAGCGATGTAATGTCGAGGAAATCCATTTCCTCCTGAATGTGTTTGTGCAGACAGCCGCGGTACTTGAGCACCAAATGTCTCTCTGAATCTTTAATACCCAACTTTGTGCGCAGGGTATGGAACAGATTCGTCAGTTCGTGCACATCTTGATCCTTTTGTTGCCGCAGCGTGGTCCACTGGATGTATTTGTCCTCATAGCTCCCCACAGGGTAATATTGTTCCTTGATGCCGTCTCGGAACGAATTCCAAGTGGGTGTGGTCGAGAACAGAGAGGGTTCCCCTTCGCCCTCTTGCTCACGGTAGGTTTCCCACCAGTCTTTGACATGGGGGGCGGCTTTGAGGAGTGCAAAAATAATCTTTTCTCGGTCGGAGAAGTCATGGACCGAGAAATACCCTTCCAACAAATTTAACCATCTGTCTACAGCGTCTGCATCTATTTTTCCTTCAAATATAGGAATGTCAAAGTTTACCCGTACCTTGAAGGGAGTGGCGCCTCCAGAGTGGCTGTTGGATGCAGATGCGCCATATGTGGGCAGTCGTTGAAGGATTTGAGCAAAGTTATCCATCATCGCGTTCCTTGTTTCCCCTCGAGGGCCTCCTCGAGCGCATTTTGACAGGACCTCCGTTTCCTCGTCTTTTCTGTTCTTCCGCCATGGGAGGTCGTCGGGTTTGCGAGGTTGGACTAAAAGGGTTCAACCGCATCAAGCCCTAACTCCTTATACCCCCGACCGCGTTGGGGACATGCAAAGAAAAACAAAGAAAGAGCATACCCCCTCTGATACCACTGATCCGGATTTTATGCAGGAACGCAACAGAATACAGAAATAACCATGAACATAGAGATGCAGCGGAAATAATGCTTCATTTCATTAATATCAAATAACATAAATATGTTTACAGGCATAATGGAATAAAATAGCTAGGGTGCTAGTAGCGAATCTCTGAGAAGAGATGTGATGGCTACAGACCTCTGAACTGTGTTACAATGAGGCTCAAGGGCCTATTTATTGTTGAGAAACAATGTAGAATATGAAACGTCCAAAAACCTAACCGTAGGAGATGAGGCGCCAAAACTGTGGGTGCCCGTTTGGGTAAATTGGTGGTTCAACTTCCCAGGGGCATAACTTTGGCACCTGATCTCCGTTTTACGCGCTCAATAGCTCGTTAGAAAGATCTATCCGAGGACTACAACTGTCGGGACGAATTTTATCAGAAAATTCGCTGGCGCTTTCATACCCAAAAAACGTCGTTTAGGGCCTCAAAACGGCTCCGGAAGTTCAGGACCCGAAAAACTGCTAAAAATAGTAAGTTTTGTTGCAACTTGAAAATTGAAAGAACCGAAGATGGGGGTTCAAATGGAATAGGTGGGTGGCCACCAATATCCACCTGGATCATTAAGCCCCCAAAACGGCTCCGAGCGTGGAGGACCCGAAAACCTGCTAAAAATAGTAAGTTGTGCTGAATGTGGAAATCTGCAAGAATTGATGGTGCTGGTCCAAATGGAATAGGCGGGTGGCCATCGATATCCACCTGGATCATTAAGGCCTCCTAGTCATTAGGAAAGTTGAGTCTTATGATTAGGATTATTTGTGGCATCCTATGTATTTTTCAAACCCAAATACACCAAGGCAAATATGTGGAGGACATTTGGGGGAAGTGTGAATTATCCATAAAATGTAGATCAGATTTGGGGAACTTGTAGCCCTTTTCCTTGGACCCTACTAGTTCTTATAGGTTGTATTTGGAGCAGTTCACGGGAAAAGGCATAATATGCCCAAGAATATTAGTGTTGGAGTACCTGTGGTTTGGGAGAAAGTATAAGGGGTTCTAGGAGTTAAGGGGTTTAAGGGTTTAGGAGCAAGGGGTTAAGGGTAAAGGGTAAAGGGTTAGGGCTTATGGGATTTAGAGGTTAGGGGGTTGAGGTATAGGGGGTTTAAGGGTTAGAGGTTAATGGCTTAGTGGTTAAGGGATTCAGGGTTTAAAGATTAACCATCAAGGGCTTACATGTTAGGGGATTTAGGGGTTAAATGCCTAAGGGTTATGGTATTTAGGTGTCAGCGAGTTAAGGGGTTAGGGGTTAATGAGTTTAGGGGTTAGGGGTTATGGGTTAAGGGTCAAGGTTTAAGAGGATATGGGATTAGGGTTTATGGGGTTCAAGGATTCTAAGTTAGGGGTTAGGGGTTAAAGGGTTAGTGGCTTTGGGTTTAAGGGATCAAGGGGTTAATTTGTTATGAGTTATGGATGTAGTGGTTAAGGGATTGTGGGTTTGGGGTTAAATGGATAGGTATTTTAGTGGTTATGGGTTAAATGCATATGGGTCGTGATAATGTGGCCCCTAATCCCCTTGTCACAACTATTGGGGTTTCCCCTATCAATTTCTCTCATTGCCTTACCTATAGGTCCCCTAGCCCCTATGCCATAAGCCCCTAAGGTTCCTTCTCATCCTCTAATGTTAAGATTATAGATCTCAGTAAACCATGCTCGAACCTCTCACTTCTACCCATCCATGCTACCCTTATGTCCCCTTGCCCCGTTCAATACACCAAAAGATCCCCCTCCCCCAAATTCATGATAATTGAACATTTGGAGGCGATAATTTAACAACAAATTCACAACTAGGCCATTTATAATGGTGTCTTGGAGCTATTAGATGTCATTTCATTGAGCTACAGTGATAGGTGAGAGCTATGCATAGCTCACTAAAGGTGTATCAAGAGGCTATTATTCTAATGGCTATAGAATTTTACTCTTTTTATTTTTTACTTAGCGAAATGGAAAATATGTGGAGATAATCTCCATTCTTCTTCTTTCACCGGGCCATGTAAAATAAATGAAGCAAATAGTCTCAACCCCTTGGATAAGGAAAGTTGAGAACAATAATTAGCATGAACAAATAAAGAATCCAATGAGTTAAGTTTAGAGGCGTCTCCCTTTGTAAACAAGCATCCATAAGCTTGTTAGAGTTAGTATGAATCTTTACTAGAGGTTGAGTAGTCTTCACATCACCAACCACATCTAATTGAAAGGTACCAACCCCTACAATAAAAATGATGTCTCCAAATAAGGTGTAGTTAATATCAATAATATCACCTTATGAATCTATTACAATATGATTTGGAAAAAAACGTTTCCATACATGTGTGAAAGAAACAATCCATTTGGTTAGCAAAAGGAAGTCTTTTTGAAGACCTCAAGAAACCCCCTTGAAGGAGACAAGAAGGGTTTGAAACAATATAATACAAGTCGATCTATGAACCCTATTTCTGATGTTTTCTATGCATGTGTTTGTTCACTTGGTTTGACATGTGATAGACAATATATGAAGCCTTTTTTTCCACGTATCATCTTCATTAGATATCATGTTGCTAAGAATGAAGTGTCTGGATTAGAGTTAAAGTTCCTATTTTAGTTTGTTGTCTTTTTTTGTCTTTTAGAGTACAAATATTTCTGGTCTACTATGCTAAGGTAGTTTGGCTTTCAAATATTCAAGGAATATGTGAGCTAATATAAGACCATATTGTAATATTTGAAATAACATGATGAACTATTTAGCACAATTTATGGTGTTGGATTAATTGAGATGTTTATTTTTGGATGGATGGATGTACATCTCTTTAGCTAATAGACAAAACTCATTAAGCATTGTTGCAAGTATGTTATTGACATGTTGAAGTGCCATTAAGACTTAGAGGTAGAAGATATAGACTTGTATGTTGTCACCTATCCAGGTGCGATGATACCTTGTGGAGGTAGGAAAAATTTCCATTTTTTAACTCTTGGATATATTCTATATGCTCTTGAGAGAATTTCAACCTTTTAAATAAAATTAAAAACAAATGTACATTCATGCAATAGTTACTAATTGATTTGGGGGCGACTCAACAAATTGTAGCATGTTGGCTTGTTGAATTTGTTAGTAAGTTAATTAGGGCTTGATAAATTTGTAAGCTTTAGTGGGATTTATTGTGGTTGTATGTGTTTTAGAGAAGCAAGTTTGGAGTGGTAGTTGTGATTCCTTTGTTGAATTTGATTTCTTTGGTTCTTCTTCTTGTGCATGCCCACTGTGGTTTCTTCTCGTTTGCAAATATTTTCTTATTATGTACAGAAAAAGTTCTTGTTGCATCCTTGAAAAAGTTGCACAATTGTCCTGATTTATCTCTATACTACCTTGAGTTTTCTCGCTTCTTTCAATTGGGCTGGAATTTTCCACCTCAAGAGGGTTGTTAGTTGTTTTCTAACTAAATTGTTAAAACATTTTTTCTTGTTTTATTTATCTATTTTTTCCTCAAGGAGGTGTTTCCTTTAAACTCTAGAAGAAGCATTACAAGTGGCCTTATTATAGTTGTCATCAAAAGTTGTCTGTGATCATGGGCAAGACAACCCTCAGAGGGTGAAAATTGGGTATGTTACACCTATGGAAAGCTTTGGCTAACATCCAATTAGATATGTTATACGTAGTTCACAATTAGGAGATCGCAGACCATACAGTTGCACATAAAAATGCACTACTCCTCAAATATCAGGGTAAGTGAAAGGTTATTTATTGAATATAGTTTAGTCACATTATACAACTATCCCACAACTCTACAGTAGAGAGACCAACATGGAACAACAAACTTAAAATCGATCAATGCACTCACTTTCATGGGAATTTCATGAACATTTTTATTTTCTTATACAATGCACTTTTACCCACATCTTGAGATCACATGAGACTGATATTCATAATAAATTTTTCTGGGTGAAGTAATTCATTTTTCCTGCAATATCAAGTTATGTAGCTATAATGTCTCGTTTTTTTTCGTACATTTGACCAAAAACATACCTTGCAGGAATTTTGAAGGAAATCCCACTCAAATTATCAGAGAATCTCTAGGTGATCTCATTAAAAAAGTATGTTTCTCCTTATATGTTGATTATTCTTTCTCTTCACTATGTTTTGTATATAAATTCATTTCAATTCATTCATATAAGATATACTCCGGCTCCCGGTTCCAATTTAAAGGTCGAGTTATCATCATTGTTTGTTGTTCTTTATTTGGAAAGTGCTTGTGGTAATTTGAAGAGTTTGCAAGAGACAAGAATCTCAAATAGTTGTTGACCGGGCTAATGCAAGTTTTATAAGTAAAATGTGCGGCTTCAATCCCTGATGTCTCAAATTTGGCCGCACATTCAGGAGCTAGAATGGTCATCCTTCACCCACATTTATCATGAGCTCAATTAAATAACAGATAAGCTCTCCGAGGAGGCATTCAATTAGTGGCCAATTGATGAATTATCAACAAGATCAAGGTTGCGGCACACCAAAAAAAAGGCAACTCACAAAATTTAAGCTAACAACAACCCCTACTCATGAAGCTGACAACTTGTCTCCCTCAAGGACGACTGCCTTCTCCTTCATCAAGCAATACTTCCTCAACAACTAACTCAACTGCATCATTTCTATACCCCCAACAACCTTTTTATGTTATTGTGCCCATAACATTTTTCGAATAATCTGATGTTTCATAAATGAATGTCAAATGCCAATTTACTATTTGAAAACCAATTTTTCATCCCTTGTACCTAATGAGCCTTCTTCATTGAATATTTTTTTCGAATGATGTTTTGTTTACTAATTTTTATCATTCAATGATTTCTTATATGTCAAAATTCTTCTCTATTTCATGCCTTACAGTGTTTCCTTTCCAACATGTGGTGCAATTACTAGTTTAAATTTTTGCACATATTTTAAAAAATAAACAATTTTAGTTCATGGAATGTAACTCAACTAACAATCACCTTGTTATGAAGTTATATTATGTTAAAACATGAGATTCAAAGTTCAAATCCCCTTGAGTGGCCAACCAAAAAGTAATATTTTTTATCTATTTATTTATTATATTTTTAGAATGTGGTTTTAATGAAAAAAGAAAAATATAATATAAAAGAAATAAATATCATGACATGATCAAATTTCATGTGGTTTGAATATATATATATATATATATATATCCATTATCCACTCATGGATATTTCAATGCAAACTTCGGAATGCTAATGATTTTGTCTTAATTGCTAACTATCTTAAATGGGTTTCGTCTTAATTGTCATTGTCTTAAGTCGCCATTGTCTTAAATATAAAGTTTTGTCTTAAATGTTTTTGTCTCAAAGTGCTTTTGTCTTAAATAAAAAATTTTGTCTTAAAATATTTTTGTCTCAAACTGTTTTTGTCTTAAATATAAAGTTTTGTCTTAAATTTTTTTGTCTCAAATATTTTTGTCTCAAATAATTTTTGTCTTAAATTTTATCTTTAAGACAATTCAATTGATATTAAATTTTACTATAAAATAACTAAAATAAAAAGTGATTTTTTAACTTAAAAAATGTCTTAAAACACCCCACATGTAGTAGTGTCCAATGGACAGATTGGAAACAAGATTTCTGAAAGCCATTTCTTCCCCCTTCATGAATTGATTAATAACCGCAGGCAAAGGAACTGTCTCTGTTGAGGGACTAGCAATGGAGCTGCTGTCGTTACGGTAGTACAATTCACACATAAGTAACCACATTCGACATTCAACTTTGTTTGCGCACATTATAGTAACATTATTCCTTACATTCTGACAGCAATCGTAACATTCCTTTTGCGATGCGTCTCCCCTACACTGGAGCAGCCCATAAACTCTGTTTGGAGAAACACCATAAGAAGAAACATTCATCCCTGTGGAAGGCGCGTTGAGAACAAGATCATCCAAAACGTTGTTCAAATTTCTCCCAAATTGGTCTCCGTAAGTGTACGTCTTGTTGTTATCGGAAGACGAACTTAGGATTGTGTGCGGAATCTGTGCACTGCACTGCGCTATCAAGAGGGCGAATAATAGAATCAGAAGATAATCTCCAATTCTGCCACCGGATTGTACTAATATTGGAAAAGATAACAGCTGATTATGTAACCTTGACAGCTATCCAATTACGATTTCTACACAACTGATACACTCTTTCATACCCTCTATGGAAGTCTGCCAGGAGTGAGCATGGAGGTCTGCCAGGAGTGAGCGTGGATGTTCAAGAATCAAAACTATATAATGCCTTCAAATCGTGCTCAACTTTGTTTTCACAACTCACAATCCTTGAACATGTAGAAGCCTTGCTGCTCACGTTAGTGCGTTCCAAGTCGTATGCCGCCAATTCTGCTGGCGTGAATCACGACTAACTGAAAATGCAAAGTCTCTGTTGGCCTGACTCCCGACGGATAGAAAATGCAATCCTATTGGCGTCATTCACAATTCATTGAATATGCAAAGATATATGTATTGAGTTATTATTGAAAACAACGAATTTTGGAAAACATTTTTATCAATTTTAATTTAACTTGCAGTTGTTTCAAAAGTGCAAAGAAAGGTTGATAGAATTATTAAATTGGAATTTGTAATGATAATTTGTTTCAAAAGTGCAAAGAAAGGTTGATAGAATTATTAAATTGGAATTTGTAATGATAATTTTTTGTATTAGATTTAGGGTTTTTAGTGTATTTGTATTAAATTGGTAATATATATAAAATAATAATTAAAATATTGAAATGATAAAAGTAAATAAAGATAATTTATCATTTATTTTATCAATGAAATATTTAAAATCATTGTGAAAAAATATTGATTTTCTAGAATAGACAATTTTTACCAAGAAAATAAAGATACAAATTACTTTTGCATCATTTTAAGCATTTTTAAAGTTTTGACGAAAAACATTTAATTATTTTTTTAGTAACATTCAAAATGTATATTGTTTTCTTCTTCTATTTATATTACCTATTATTAATTATCTCAGTCAGAACCATGAGAGTGAGATTGTTTGCAGTTTTTCTGGAATAAAATGCAAAATGACAATACTTATGGACTGTTCATTGAAAAAAATAACCCTGAACCACAAGCACAAAGATTGCCCTACGAATTAGGCAGAAAATTTAATAAAAACTCAATGCTCAAGAAAGTTTAGTCCTATTCTTAATTGCCCTCAAATTAAACCGCAATAACATGCCACCAAATTGTACTCCAATAGCATGCCAGATAATGTTAAAAGTCGAAGTCAAATGAACAACAACTGCGTTTAGGGGAATGTATAGCATACGAATCTGGCCGAATAAGTTAATCGTGCAGAAAACACCCCATGTCCAATCAATTTTTTCATAAAACCGGCAGAAACTTTCCCTGAATTGCCATTGTTGAAATTATAATAAAAAAGGAGAGAATGTTTTTCTTTACATCGAATTGAAGATAAAAACGTTACAAATGTGAAACTTTAGTTATCTTATTTAATATTTTATGTTCAGACTCTCTTCTAGCACTTCTAGCGTGGCCAATCCCGCGAGTTCAGGACCTATACAAATATCATAAAATTAGCTTGTGTTTATTTCTCTAATGAAACTTGGATGACGAATAGGAAAACAACAGAGAGGGGAAACATTAAAAAGGTATTAGCGCTCAAGTGCAAGAATGATGAAAAAATAATAAATTACATAACTGATAACAAGCTTGTTTCCAATTGATTAAAAATCATCTGTTATTCCACTTGGTTGAACCGATAAGAAACTCTGCAAGTCATACAAAGATTTGACCTCTAGTTCTTTCTACTTTTACTACAATAATCCATGCATGTCTCTCATTTCCTTCATTCGGCTATCCTTTAAAAACAGAATCCCATCTACAGGAAGCTATAGCTACGATTTCATATTTGGTCTGTTTTCTTTTCCACTGTTTGATTGTTTCCCAAAAGGTTTCTGACGCCAGACATGAATGGCAGCTTCAATACGATTTGAGATTTCCAGAGTGCACTGTTCAGACGACAAATCTAGGCAATCAAGAAGACAATATGGGGAGAACTGTTCCGGTAGACGATATCCCCAAGACTTTTTTTCCATTCTGAAATAGGGCAAACAGAAAAAACTCAGACATTATCCAGGGATTGATATCAGCAGTGTGCATTTGACAAACAATAGAGACCACATGCTTACCTTTGGAAGAGCTTCCAAATAAATTCAGGGACCTCCATCTCACATAAGACATTGTTGTTGATTGCCATTGCAGCTTTAAGAATCTGATTCGTACACTCTCGTTGATGATGTAAACACTTCCTTGCATTATCAGAGAGACCAAACGGAGTAACACGAGGAATAGTTAACCACCATTTTTCTTCTTGAAGAGGGCGCCGAAGTAAACCACAGCTATTGGTAGTAATATCCCCTGGTCCACATACCAAAACTCCGTATCCCTGAAACTCTCCAAAGCATCCTGCAAACCAATATCATGGAAATTTGAAATGTTATGTACAAAAATACAGCAACAGATTATATATTTGAAATCATAAACAATGCAGAAATCTCGTGGAACTTAGGCTTGAAAATAGTGTGCTATGAATAACTCAAACAGAATACGGGAAAATAGTGCTCAAAGATGGAAGTAGAGAGCATGCTGCATAAAAAATTATGGAAGTGGAGAGCGTGCTGCATAAAAAATTGTGCATTCATGTAAAATGGTGCTCAAAGATGTAAGTGGAGAGGAGGCGCTTAAAAATTTGTGCGCACATGTTTAAAAGTGTTGATGAAACCAAAAGTATATCGATTCATAAGAAAAGGCTTAGCAGTTTAACTATTGATAATTATTAGGGTTTAAAAAACTTACAAATTAGTATTGAAAATAATGGAAATTTTAGTAAGATTCTGATAAAATTTTGCATAAATTTTTGAAAATATGAATTGTAGTTGTTAAACTTTAGTATTTTGGGTGCCTTAGAGGATTTTGATGGTGCTTTCATTTCCACCATTAAAAAAAAAAAATAAGATACTCCAACATTTTTTATTTATGTTTTGAATTTTTTTTACTCTTCCTGCAAGAAAATTATTGTCCTAGCTAATTTGTAGGTCACAACAACCCTTTTTTATTTTGTAAGTTTAGTAATACCTTTCATTTTTTTTTTTTTTTTTTTTACTCCATCTTTCATCCACATGTCCAGATACATCACCCCCATCGAGGAAGAGAATTGAACCTGTGATGATCTGCCATGAGTGCTATAACAACCTACTTCATCACCTTTTAACGAAGACCCCACTTACAGGTCACAAGAACCCATTAGATAAATGTTAAGGATATAATTTTCATGGAATATTGGACAATTTTCAAAATAATATACACATTTATTTCCAAATAGTTGTGTTTTTAATTAAATTAACTAATAAAAATAAATGTCATATGAAATGAGTTATAGGTTTGTATTGTAATGAAGTATATTTACAAATTAAGAATCTCAATGTTAATTCTAGTAACATAAGATGAGATGTACCATGAAGTGTTTTGATGCTTATTATGGATTGATGTGTATCAACATTTACCATCTATTTAATTTATATGATGATGATGATGGTTACCGTCACTTAAGACCATGTGGGTTAAGACCAATAGGGTCTATCTGACCTTAAGAGAGGAGAAAGAATTTATGTTTGATTATTCAAAATATTGCTTCTATAGTCAAACAGAAGGGAAATAAGTGCTTCAAGATTGCCATAGGTGGGTTGGCTTAATAGGTCAAGAATATTGGAAGTGGCCCTTAAAAGAGGAGAAATAATCTATTTTGATTCTTCAAAATCTTGTTTCTATGGCCAAAGAGAAGGGAAATAAGTGCTCAACATTGCTATAGGTGGGTTGGCTTAATAGGTCAAGAAAATTGGAAGTGTAGCAAATGTTAGGGAATTCGGAGTAAATTTGAATTAGAATCCAGCACTATAAAAGAAAGTGTTTTTCATCTTCCACTTACCATTTTTGTTTTTTGGATATTTTTTGTTATTAATTTTGTAAAATGTAAGATTAAAAAAATTGTAAATTGTAAATTTAAATTTGGAACATGTTAACTAATATATATTTTAGATTTTTTTTGAAATATAAAAATAAATTAAAATACATTTTAAATAAATAAATAAATAGCATCTTATTCAAAATTATATTGTTAAATTTTTAAATCAAAACATTTATTAATTAATTTTTTTTATAATTTAATTTTGTTTTAAATAAATCTAATAATACATTTTTTTCATAAATTAAATATTTAATTATTTAAAATATATAAATTCAATTAACTACTTAAAAAGCTTTACTCAAATTATACATACTACACACTCCATACTTATAAAACTTTTTACTCAAATTATACATACTACACTCCGAACTTATCATTCTACTAAATTGATGTCGAGTTAAAATTGAACCAAACAGTTGAAGAGTTACAGTACGCGTCATATTAAATTGTACTAAATTGCTGCCTAATTAAAATTGAACCAAACATTTGAAGAGTTACGGTACGCGTCATATTAATTATCATGTCGTCGTTATCTCTCTTAAAATGGCACCACACACGGAACTGTCTGTGTCTCGCTTCTCACTAGATGGGTCTGTATGTCTCGCTTACTCACAAGACAGCAGATGGAAGTATCATTAGCCAGTTGCCATTGACCGATTGACCCGTTGAATAGCAAACACAATGTAATAATGGAAGAAATGGCGGAGTTGTCTTTGTTTAGAGGAAATGGAATCATCGTCTGACCATCTTCGGTTGATGGGACAACGAGTCTGATGATTCTCGCTCGACGACAGAACTCCGTTGGACCCCGCGAGATGACCCCTCTCTGGTGGACTCCGCTCTTCCTCCGCTGGTGGGCAGCACTTCCCTCCGCTAGTACCTCCGCCTCTCCTCTGCTCCGCCAACCTGCATGCTTAGAGCTGATTTAAATTTTGAATTTGGTTCATTCACGCCCGTTGATTCAACTCCATTCAGCTAGACGTTGATGAATCAAGGTTTGTCAATGGAAAAGAAAGAGATTCTTAAAGTCGGGCCTATGAGAAAGAGAATATGGTTTCTCATGAGCTGTTGGCTGTGCTAATTCTACTGCAATTAGGCGTGGTTTTGTTTAGCAAAGGCTGTTGGTTCGTCTCAGAGATGGTGTTCTCTAATAGGTATTTTATGCAAAAGTTTATCTTGAAGCAATGGAAAGGATTGGCAGCCGATGACGACTATAAGAAATTCCAAGAAGCTTTGAAGGATATGAAGAGGTAAGGGGAGAAATTGCTAACCGAAAATTGATTCCGCAGGCCAAGAATCTTATCACCGAAGGCTGGGAAGAGGGCCAAAGATGCCAGGCTCTGATAAATTTTCAGAAAGAAAAAACTTTGCCAAGGTATGCAGGGGTGAGATACCTGAGGCCTGAGTCATCACAGAGCTATAATTTAAAATACCTGTGTAGGGTCAATCCCAAGACATTGTGAGTGGAAAAATATTTTGCGTCTGTGCAGAAACAATGCTGGAAGATGACTATTTTTCCATGGATCAATATCATAGTCATACTTTTCCCTTTGGACTAGAACCTAGAACATAAAACAACAATAGATTAATATCAGACAGGTAGGCATTTATATCAGATTCAATCTATAAAATCAAGGCACCTTTCACACATGAACTCCCTAAATTTACCAAAGTTGCAGAGCATCTCACTTCCTTGAATACAATTAAAATTAGGTTTGTTAAAATGTCCAATCAAGATTTGGAAAAGACATGTTTGTTCGAAAAATAAAAGCATGAGATACTTGGAATGATGCACAATCAAAAGTTTGAGCAAAGGATTGCATCTGCCATTTCATCTAATATTTTTGGTTGAAATGATTGTAATGTCTCCACAAATAATTAACAATGCGTTCTCTTCTTCCTTTTCATTCAAGCCATTCCAATCTGTTTGTGGTCTCCATATTTTTTAACTCTACCCATTCCAACGTATCATTTCTCCTTCTATTGATGCTCACAAATGATGGATGGCAAAATCCTTCTGCTCCAAGGTGCCAAACCAACATCTCTTGCAATAGCCCTAAACCCAAGTGAGTTGAGTTGACTGTATTTTTTAAAATTCCCTCTAGTATGTTGGAATCTCCTGCTTATAACATCCACTCTTCATGGAATTTGTAAGAATATTTCCTATTTCTTTCATCTAGTTAATTATAATAAGATCTTTTTTGAATCTAAGTAATAAGGTTTTAACAATCAATTTGATTTGAGGAGCCAATGTGATTAATCAATGAGATCTAAGATTGAACGAGTTACATTTATTTAAATCTGTGATTCGTAATTAATAAAAAATTATTGTGTGTGTTTAGTGTTCTCCATTTTTAAACTTTGTCCTTCAGTATTCATGTTTTTGTTTTCCATGTCATCATTTTGCATGGTATCAATGCATAGGATGAGTAGGCTTCCACTACAGTGTTGACAGGAACATTAACAACAATTTCTCCTTTTATCTTTTTGTAGGAAAAAGTGTACAAGAGAAGTAATGCCCAAGCAAATCAAATTAAAATGAAAAATTTACTCAACTCATGGAAACAACCCTTTTGCTAGATGCATTGGAAAAAGAATTCAAAAAAGATTTGACCCTGTGAAAACATAACATATACCGAAAGTTAAAATAGATCTATGTGCGTTAGTATTGAAAGAATATGTCAGCTATGTAAAGTATTTGATATTCTTGAGATCAAGCCAAATGTCATCTCATTTCTAAGAACAGAATAGAGGAACACCTGGAGTTTTTTGAGCAGAAGAGAGGAATTCATATACAAAAAATTTCTTGTAGGCGCTGGAAAATCAAATTTAATGCTTCCATTAAAGTATTTTATGTAGTTTCTTTGAGGATCATCATCATGGACTTTTGAGGAGATTTATGATGTACCTTTGAGGAGATTTATCATTTTTCAATGACATTATAGAAATGCAAGTTGTATGAATTCATTTTTTTCCTGTAGACGCTGGAAAATCATTTTCCTCAATGACAAGCAACTCTAGTGGAGTAAAGGTGGGGTTAGGTTCGCCTAGGGCTCAGCTCACTGTGGGCCTTTATTTGTTTAGTAGATGGAGTAATAAGAGGCCTTAATGAACTCAACCTTATTTATGGTTGGAACTCGGCTATGGTATTAATCAATGGCTAGTCTCCTTTTATTGGTGTGTGGATCTGAATATGTTTTTGGATTTTTGTTTTGTTTTTGGAATCTGCTCTTTGGCCTTATTTTCATTATTTTTTTTGGCCTTTACAGGAAGGAATTCAATGGTAAGAGTATAATTGATAGGCCTGCAAAGGAACTAGGGGGATTATTAGATGGCAACTTTGATTTAGAAAAATTACTAATGGTATCAATGTATGGAGTTTGAGGTTAGATACAATAATGTGGGTTGTTCAATTCTATGGAAGCTAAGTGTGTTTGAAATGGATCATGTGGTAAATGAAAAGATATTGATATAATTTTGCTTTTGGGTAGATATGATTTGGGTTTCAAAACTTGTATGCCATGGACCTATCTTTTCATACAGTGATTTACCCCTTCAAATTTCTTATTCTGATGAGTGGACTGTGAGGTCAGCACTGTAAGGAAATTTTCATCTCTGAGAGAGTGATTTTGTGTTAGGTATAATAATGGTTGTTGTCTGAGGAAACAAACCATTTCAACAATGTCAACTTGAAGGTTGCGGATCTTGGTTGTAATTCCCCATAGATTTCATATGGTACATGTTTGATGTCCTTGTGCCAGATCTTGTAGGCTTCCAATGCTAGGAGATCCTCTCTGGATCATAGTTGCTTGTCAAATGTTTGAACTTTGAAGTTGGTATTTCAGATCTGACATATGTATGTATGAGCATTGACTACTGAATAATTAATCATTTGGTGCATCATATTTCTCAGGTCTTGGATATGAAATGGACCCATATGAAGCAACATAAGTTGTGTACTCAAGGATTCAAAGAGTATAACAAGAGAATGTATAAAAAATCATAGGTTATTTGCCGGTGCAAGACCATGGAGACAAAGAAATGATTTGGCTAGCTTTTGGTCCAAATAGTTTGATCCTATCCATGGTCTCTAAGGCCAAGAAGGACCTCAGTTTGCAAGTTGCTCAATCCTCTACAACCCAGATTTTGTCACCATATAATTATGCTCCATTTTCTCATGTTCCATCTCACTCTTACCCTGCCCTTTCAACCCAGCAAACTCTGTACTGGGATTCTCAAACCCATCAAGAGAACCCACTGGGGAATTCTCATTTTACTAGTGTACCCACTGAGCAAAGCACACTTAGCTTCATGGGCATGAATTCTCTACAAGATAAAATCTTTTGTAATGAAAATTTGCATCCCCTAGCTTTTAATGAACCAACAGCGATCAAATATTATAGCCTCTAGCCGCAAGAACAACATCTTCAGTTGTTTTATAATGATAGTTACTTCAATTACCCAAAGATGCAGGTTGGTTCTTTGAATGGAACTAAATTGGAAAGTGGGTTTTTGAATTTTGGGACTGGGAAACGTCTTACTCAGATGGCTAATGTCAAGCCATGCTTTTATTTCGCCTGTGGATACTTCAAACACACAAACAATTGTCGTTTTTCTCATGCTGAACACTAGCTTTCAGTTCTAGTCTCGGCGAGCAGCAACCCTTCTGAATTGGTGAGCGAAGAGCCAATCTCCACTGGATCGCTTAAAAGGCTGGAGTTGGAATTGCAAGAATTAATGAGAGCCAAAAGGACTCCCATTTCCATTGCTTCATTACCTCAGTTGTACTATGAGAGATATGGGAGGACTCTGCAGGAAAAGGGCTACTTGACTGAATCTGAAAGGCATGGCAAAGCGGGTTACAGTCTCACCAAGCTCTTGGCACGCTTGAAGAGCACGGTTAGACTGATTCATAGGTATGTTTCATGGCTTTAGGAAGTACCTGTTTTTTCATGATTTTTTTGGTTTATGATGCCTAGGCACAAATAGGCTATCTCAAATAGGGAAAGACTTGATTCAGATAACCAATTTGGTTTTTTGACACCTCTACATCCACAAGGGTTTGAAGTCCTGCTCTTTGCTAGGCATGCCCTGCCCCAACCAGTAAGCCACAGCCAGACAGTTAAATAACTAAATAAATTTATATTGACAACTTGAAATTTTTTCTGTGTCTTCAAATTTACTTTATCCCTTGAATGTAGAAATTCAAATGAAATAAAAAATGTAAATATCACGTGGAATTGAATTTTGGGTTGCTCTATACAGACCACATAGCCAACACGCAGTTGTTTTAGGAGAGGATGCTCCCAATTTTACAGAATACAGGAGTGAACGAAGCAACATAGCAGTCGGATTGATTCCAGGATCTCGTCAGATTTATTTGACATTCCCTGCTAAGAGAACTTTTACATACGAAGATGTTTGCAGAAGCCTTCAGGTGGGGCATCATTTCATTTGTTTGCAGTTTTTTCTTTTGCTTTCTTTTCTCATCTTAAAAAATCATAAAAATAAAAATTATAATAATAATAAAAATTATTGAAAAAAACTTATTTGATTATTTTTTCTTCTTTAAAATTTGTTATCTTAAATTGAAAATATGGAAAAAAAAAACCTATAATTAATAATAATAATAATAATAATAATAACTAATAGAAATAGAAGTTACTAAACAATTCATAATAAGACCTCAACCAATCATTTTACAAATAAATAAATTTTAATAATAATAATAAATAATAAAAAATAAATTCTCAAAATTAAATTATAAATAAACTCAAAAAAATTAGTGAAAAACAAATTAATAAACCAAAACTAAATAAATAGTATAATAACACTCGGATTACTGCACACCGTGTTATTCTCGCGTTTGGTTCGGTTGATTATTTTATGAATTATTACACTTTTTGAATGAAGAGATTTTTTTTAAGTGGAAGTTTTTATTTATTTTTAATGAAAATCGAACTTGGGTAATAATAAAATATAGATATAAAATGAACCGAACTTTAACATTGATGTAGAAGCTCAACTTCTTATATATTTGCTGCCAAAGTTTTTGGACAGGCACACTCCACCAGGATCAATGTGATTAATTTTATTATCCATGGAAATCTTTTCGGCCGAAACTGCTTCCCCATGTTGGAAGACCCAGGTATGTATATTTTTCTCAGAAAGAAAAAAAATGTTGTATATTAATTATAACAGTGCATTTGTCCATACATCGGATTCTCAGCCAAAACCAGTGAGAATAGACACACTATGACAACCACTGACAGAAAAGAAAACCTCTAAGCAAGAGAGTCAATTTTTGTGCAGTGACTAAGCAAAATTTATGTGGATAATATTCATCCCCATCATGAATTGATACAATCCATTCCTGTATCCGTAGACCATTCTTGTATTCAAAGAAAAGGAAGTAGACATAAAAGGAAGAAAGACATAAGGCATATGGAAAACTAAAGAAGACATAACATACACAAGCAGATAATAACTATGAACTATAAGCAGGATATAGACTGTCGGTGCTGTTAAGGATCACGAACTCCAAAAACCAAAAACTCAGGCTCGCTTGAAAAATGCAATAATCCACTGCCTCATCAGACATCATGGCCCTCTTGATTATGGAAATGGAATGGAGTTTTCCCAAATTTGTACTCCCTCCCTAAACTGGATCACTTGCAAAAAAACGAAAATCTGCCTTGATGCCTTTTTAGAAAGCTAATCAACCCGAGTATTGAGATCTCTGTAAATGTGTGTGATAGGAGGGTAGTCCAATCTCAGCCACAGTCTTCTAGTTCTATGAAGCCAGCCCTGTAGATACAGATTAACGATGGAGAAATTGTTAGTGACCCATCCAATAACAAGCTTGGAGTCTTCATATACACTAACGCCCTGTAGTTGAAGATTGGAGGCCGCAAATGAGCCATGATTTATGCTTTGTTGTTGGTCCCATGCCCACCATTCCAATATATATGAATCCTTTCAGACTGAGATACTTTAATCCAAGCACCACACCCCATGATGCCTTCCTTACATGCGCCATCAAAGTATATGGCAGGAATCGAGATTTTATGTGCCCTGATGCGAAGAGAGGCATCCCTGACCCGGACCACAGGCAGAGGTCTCCCACCGATCCACTGTTGGAATATTTAAAATTCCAGAACAACAATGGAGAATAAAATTCCCCCTCTTCAACACAGAGAAAATATAAAAAAAATTTCTTCACTGGAGACAGAGCTTTCACTGTAAACACTATTTCATTAAACTTCAAAAACTTGGTTACAAAATCACCTCTGCCTGAGGGAATAAAAAAAAAAAACTTTGACTGCTTCAAAACACAGTTCAAAAACAACTCACACTCTCTAAAATTTCACTCTGGACAAATACTCTGTCTCACCAAAAATGAAAGCACTGCTGTGCACTTCCAAAAATCTGTTACACTGCTGTGCACATCAAATTTTTACACTGCTGTGTGTAAAAATAAAACTTACAAACTAAAAACTCTGCACTGCTGTGCTCACCAAGTCTTTTTACTTCTGCTGTGTAAAAAAAAGTTCAAAAACTTACAATACATAAAAAATGCACTCAGCACCTTTTACAATATATAAAAATAAAACTATTTTTTTAAAATAAAACTTTTTAAAACTAAACATAAAAAAATCTAAAATCAAAAATGTTGAACATGGCCCACGGCCCTTTCGAATGCACGTTCATCTCATATATATATGTAAGACATATATATATGTATGTGCTGCACACACTAAATTTAAAACCAAGCATTAAAATGACTTTGACCGAATCATGAACCGGACTTCAAAAACAGAAAATTAAACCCTTTTGCATAAAAATTCCGCGTGCCAAAAATAATTGCAGACGTCAGCAAGGTTGTGATGCGGGATTTTTATTAAATCCGCTTCATAAATTTCCCCGGGTCCGATTTTTGGGCTCACGTACGGATGAAATTGTGATGCGGGATTTTCATTAAATCCGGCTTAATACAATTCAGGTCCGGGTTCATACGGCGATGAAGTTGACTGATCATCCAAAATGGAAGGCGGCTTCTTACAGTGTCCTGCAAGACATAAACGGAAGGCGGCTTACGCTGCTGAAAGTAATTTCAACATCCACTTCATGATAGCAGAAAAAACATGTTCGATCCGGAAGGGTCTGTTTTCAAAAATCAAAAAATTTCTCACCAACCAGACTTCCAGATGAGAAAGAAGGGAAGCGATTTAAATTTGCCATGCAATTTATCCCAATCATAAGCAGCAGATGTAGACCACACAGGGTCCATGAAATGTGAACTGAATAACCTCCACAACCTAGAAACCTCTGGACATAGAAAAAAGAGATAAGTAATGGATTCCAGATCACAACGGCATATAGCACATCTATTAGGTCCATGTTAGCCCCGCTTAACCAACTTATCCCATGTGAGAACCTTCCCCCTCCAGAACAGCCAGCCAAACAGAGTGATCTTTGTGGGAATTTTACATTGCCAGAAAGGATAGAACGTCCTTGAGGACTGACCCACATACAAAGAGTTGTTGATGCTCCAGTAGATGTCCTTCACAATCACCATATTATCTTTCAGCAGCCCACCATGCCAAGCTAACAAACAGGCTTAATGTTCCATACTCCTGTAATTGAGAAGTCCTTAAATAGGATTCAAAAATGGGGGTATATCAGGTGCTTATAGTATATATGATCAGTTATTTATTTGGGATTAAAAGTGTGTTTTTTTTAATGTTTTTTTTTGAAAGAGCTATGCATAGTTAGAATATTCAGTAATATTGTTAATGTTTTGAACTAAACTTATTCTTTAAAAAAATTGAAGAAGCACCTTTGGTTAGATACTTAAGTTATCAAATCACTTGATGCTTTTAACAATTCCCTAGGTCTTGAAAAGTGGGACTATTTGGATGAGGGCCTTGAAAAGTGGTTTTTTTAGAAATGTATTAAAAATTATTTTTAAAATCTTTAATTATAAAAGGTATTAAAAAGGAATTAATATTATTATTAATTTTTTTTTTAATTATGTATTACGGTTTTTTTTTTAAATTTATTTAAAGTATTTTGTTTTTTTGTTTAGTGACTTGTTATATAGTCAGTTAAATTGTTGATAAAATAGAATTTTGTTACACATAATATTTATCTAGAAAATTTAAGATAATAAATAAAAAATAGAATAAAGAAAAGTATACTTAGATTAAGTACAAGGGTGGATATCAATTTAAATTTGATCCAAAGAGAGATGTTGATCTAGGGTAGAGAGATGTTGATCTAGGGTTTATTGTCTCTATGATATGCACTATGTGTTCATTTATTTCTTTGAATTGCAACACCATATTGTTCAAAATCAAAAGAATTTTCTCTGTTAGAAATTCGAAGAGAGTCAGAGATATTACACAACACACAACACCAAATGTTTAATATGATTGATCAAATCAGTTACAAATATATATAGGACACAAAGCCTTAATTTCAGAACATCTAGATTACGATTCCAACTCATAACATAGAAACTAACATATTTTACACTGGCGCTTGGGAAGTCACAATGAAAACTCACATGACATGGAAGCATTACTTCCAACACGTTCCCTTAATGCTTTTATGGAAAACACATATTACAACAATAATATGATAACTTTATGACTAGTCTTCATCAGCACTCACATCCACTCTTGAATCTAGCAAAAACTGCTCTTTCTTCACCACCACATCTTCGAGTTGTCACTTGACCTCCATTTAAAACATAACCGCTTCAGACCATCTTTGACATACTTTGTAGAATTGACGCTTCTCGACCTCCTGGAGCACGACAAGCCAGTCTCGATACTGAACCATCCTATGGACATACCTCCATCTGTTGAACACATGGTCTTCCACTGTATTCTCCAGTTATCTAAGATGGTTTTCTGGGTACTGAATGTATTCAGAAGTCAATTTTACAAGATGACCTCTTAAACACATAATCAAATTAACCTGTAAGTTGATGTTCCTGACTCCACACAATGCCACCAGCTTATAACAAATTATACATAATCAAATTAGTGATATGTTCTTGTGTCACTGTATGTAGCAAGAACGGCCAATTTAAAATTACGCTAATTTATTCTATAATTAGTTCTTCATTTGATTTTTACACTGGACAATAACACACTATAATAAGGATGCACCATAAAAATTTCTACCAACAACTCACTTTTCTTTTCTTTTTTTTCCAACCAATACAATTTATAACACAGTAACAACTCTAAAATGGTAGTCACACATCAAGCAATTTATCATTACTAATTCTCGCTGCTTCTCCTCGTTTCATCAATACATGCCGAGTCTTTTTTTTTTCTAACTAATACAATTTATAACACAGTAACAACTCTGAAATGGTAGTCACACATCAAGAAATTTATCATTACTAATTATCGATGTTTCTCCCCGTTTCATCAATACATCCTGAGTCTTTTGATCGGACAATGACGAGTCATGGGCCTCTGTATTAAATTTACCATATATGTCTTTCTTGTAGAATTGCCTCGTCCTGTACACCAAAACAGACGCAATGGTCGAACCAACAACGCTAAGTGCTACCATTATCATAAGTGTGATCTCAAAGCAATACTTCCCAACACACATCATCTCATTTGATGCGGTTGGAACACCACTAGTTGACATTTCATGCTTTGTTAGCCTTTGTAGAAGTATCCTACAACCATGACATAGAACAAATAGGCCCCCAAAGGGTTGTCACTTGCTCCAATATTATACAAAATTGCAAAATGGCTAAGCCCAAATAGTTCGGAGATGATAGAGAACATGAGAGGCCACTCTGCACCAAAGCACATGCCGATCAGAATGGAGGCCATGTAAATGGATCCAGGGAGTCTCGAAGCAGCAAGGATATGACCTATGGAGGCAACTAACAAGACTAGGCTCAACAAAAAGGGCCTAGGAATTGAAAACTTATTCCTAAGTATTTTCAGAGATGAAGACTGCCCCAACTGGGCCTAAGAAGTTCCAGGTGCTCAAAAGTGAAAAAAATGTGCTTATACTCAGAGAAGAGTATCGCAAGGATTTTCCAATTTTCCCCATGTTGTTAATTGCAATAATTATAGATCCCAATCCACATGTCGTTGCCAAGAAAAGTATCCACAAGTCTAACCTCATTAGCGCTTGAGTAACTGTGTGGTATTCACCTCTTTGAGGCCATTTGTATTTATTAAATTTCTTCTCATCATCATTAGCGCCTAGCTATGTCACAAGGTTCGTCGAACTTCAATCTTGAGGTTCGAAATTTGGCAAACCTTAAAAAAATTTTGAGGTTCGGCGAACCTCATCGAACCTCATAGCCATTGACCAAGTGCATAGATCAAAACTCATAACCTCATGTCACAACTCAAACTTATAATGTATCCTTGTAATTTCCATGATTTCGATAACATTTTTTATGTTATTGATGTTGATATCTTACTATTTTATCCTATTTTTCATTTTAAACTTAGTATATGTATATATATAGAAAATGTATATAGACGAACCTTTTGGCGAATCTCATCAAAAAAATTTAACACGAACTGAACCTAATCATTATCGAACCCGAACCATGTGACATAGGCGCCTAGTACTTCGTTGCTACTCTCAGCAGATGTGCCTTCTGTTACAACTGCAGATACCTCGATGGAGGCAGAGTTAATATCCTTGCAGCAGCTTTCCAATTCAATCTTAGACTTCTCTTGATTTGAGAATGCATCATTATGATCTCGTTGAACAATGTTTTCTGACTTTTGAAGATTTCAGCATATCACTATCTGCAATGGCAAGAAAATGATTAGGATTGTGACTGCTACAAACAACCGAATCACAGTCAGTGGAAGAACTAGCAAGTTTTCCAGCAAAATAAAAGCCATAAGAAAGCTAGCCAGCACCATGACAAGAAAAGTATAAACATTCTTCGTCTCATTCTTCTCTTTTGGAGCTTCCAACTAAAATAAAATATGCATGCATGATAATAGATGATTCCTCTTACACCAGATGTTGGTTGGCCCTGGAAATCCTCATACCTAGAATTTTCTTAATGCCCAAACCACTGGGTTCAATGACTCAAAAAAACACCGACGCTTATGATCCTCGTCCTCTCTGTGCGCAGAATGAGATTAGCCAACAATTCACACATAGTGATCTAAAATCCAAAATTCATAGTTGTTTTGTGACACAACGCACGAACACTTGTTTAAATCTTTTCAAAGTGGTGAGATAATGTTGGATCTTTCTTCTATGGCAACGGTGGAATCCCTCTTTCTTTTGAAACAGAATGCCCTGTTGAAATTTTAATTTCAACTGCATAGCCCACTATCGCCACTTTCTAAATTTATTTCAGCAGACTCTGCCACTGGCCGCTTGTTATTTTTGGTTGCACAGTCATTTTTCTTAAAACCGTTACAGTCCTTTACATTGAAAATAGGGTTCTATTCTATACGCAGGTTCTTTGGTTTAAAGATCCTTTTGTTTTTTGTGCGTGCGGCAAAGCTTTTTGGTTTGAATGGTTTGGGCCACGACAGCACCGGCCCAACTACCAGCCTACAAAGAACGTGGACCAATCGAGCTTTATCGTGCAAGTTCGGAGCCGACGTCAACAACCAAAATCCAGACCCGAAACCATTTTGAAAACTCGATTTAATTGTTTTCGCGTTACATTTGGCCCTGACGTCATCGGGCTAACTTATTATGCGAAATTCTTATGTGTTTTGGTTGATAACCAATTTGGAGTCCGCGGGCCCCATCCCTCAACCAATGGGAGAGCTATCGCGCAGAGTTTTGCTCGTGATGACGTCACAGCAATTGTTCCACGATATTCTTTACAATTCAGTTTAATGTGTTTTTTGAAATTTGGGGAAGGGTTTAGTGTTATGGTTTTATTAAAGTTTTACGTTATAATTTTATTTTATTTTTATATTGCGCATTGAGTTTGGTTATAAAACCTTGATTATATATATATATATATATATATATATATATATATATATATATATATATATATATATATATATATATATATATATATATATATATATATGTTTTAATTCATATTAAAACATATGCGCCTTTAGTAATAGGAGCCCGGTGGGCCATACACAGTTTTATTTTAGTTATATGTTTTTGTTGTTACATATGCTGTGTCATAGATATATGAAAAAGAGCCTGTGAGGCTAGAGAAATGTAATGAAACATACAACAGTGTGTTAGAACAGTGAGACAATTTTAAAAAGACTATGTGTGTGTAATTTTTGTAACAGACACAGAGAACATTTTATGCACTGTGTTTGTAGTAGTCGTTGTGAAAAACCCTCAAAGGAGGAAGACAAGTTTTTGTAATAGTTTTTTTAGTGAATGGAATAGAAGTGTTTTTGTGCAACCTCTGTCTGGTTGTGAGCAAATTTTTGTTCTAATTCTTTGTGTTTGAAGGAGAGTATTATTCTCTCTAAGTTTGTTCTGGAATTCTCAGAAATTCCAACATGGTATCGAAGCTAGTCCAGGCTCTTTGAAGGTGTCAAAGAGGCTGAAGGAAGGATTTTTTGTTACAGCAGTTTCTCCACCAGTGTGAAGGCTCAGCTAAAATCCAAGGTATTTCTCAAAACAGAGTTTGTGTTACTGTTTGAAGACAGTTAGATTATTTTAAAAATCATAGTCAAGATTTAAAGCATATTTCAAAGTGTTAGGCATGGCAGGAGCCAGCACAAGCATGAGTATTGGAAATGCTCAGCTCCCACAGTTCAATAGGAAGAACTATGATTATTGGGCAATCACCATGAGAGCCCTGTTTTCCTCTCAAGACTTATGGGAACTTGTTGAGGATGGTTTTGAAGAACCAGTAGATGAAAATGAGTTTAATGCCTTAACACAGGCAGAGAAGGACTTGTTGAAGAGAAATAAGAAGAAGGACTCTAAAGCCCTCTTCTATCTCTATCAAGTAGTACATGAGAGTGTATTTCCAAGGATAGCAGCAGCTAAGAAATCTAAGGAAGCATGGGAAACTCTCAAGACAACCTATCAAGGTATGGAGAAAGTGAAGACAACAAAACTACAATTGCTAAGAAGAGATTTTGAAACTCTACATGAAGGAATTTGATAACATAGACTCATTCTTCACACATGTGATTGGAATGGTCACACACATAAGGTCTCATGGAGAGACACTTGAAGAAAGAAGGATTGTGGAGAAAATTTTTAGGAGCTTACCCTCAAGGTTTGATGTTATAGTCACCACCATAGAAGAGACAAAGGATCTCTCAAATTTTTCAGTTGATGAGCTTCATGCATCACTGATGACACACGAGAAAAGATTGGGTAGAAATGAAAACTCATCTTTGGAACATGCCTTAAAGACCCAAATTTCCTTTGGAAGAGGAAGAGTTCAAGGCATAGGAAACAAGAGAGGAAGAGGAAGAAACCAAAATAGAGGAGGAAGAAACAGCCCAGCAAATGCTCAAGGAAGGGGCAACAATCAAAATCAGAACCAAGGCCAAAACAGCAGCCAGCAAAGTGGACAAAAACATGCTCATGGACAAAGGTATAACAAATCCAATGTCCAGTGTCATTATTGTAAAAAATATGGGCATTATGCAATTGAATGTAGGAAGAAGCAGAATGATATGGGTAATAGAGCCAGTGAAAATTTCACTAGAGAAAATATCAGCCAAGATAAATTGTTTTTAGCATGTAATATGGCTGAGGAAAAGAGTGAAGATTTATGGTTTCTAGATTCAGGATGTAGCAAGCATATGACAGGAAACATTGTTGTGTTTTCTATGTTAGATGAAAATGTGAAGTCATAAGTCACATTGGGAACAAACAGTAAGGTTTTTGTCACAAGAAAAGGCATAGTAAATGTCTTGACAAAGAAGGGAGAAAAGAAGAGCATATCTGATGTATATTATGTACCAGGTATGAATTGTAATTTGTTAAGCATTGGGTAGCTCATTCAAAAGGGCTACAATGTTTTCTTTGAAGATGATGTATGCACCATCATGGATAAACCACCAAGAAACAATGTATTGCTGAAATAAGGATGACAAGGAATAGAATGTTCCCTCTCAGAATGAGGGCAGATTTGAAGAATGGAGAATAAATGGCAGCAATGACACAAGAGGCTTTCCAAAGAGAAGCAAAAGATGAGAATTGGTTATGGCACTTGAGATTTGGACATCTCAACTTTGGAGGTCTTAATTTGTTACATAGGAAAGGAATGGTAAGAGGATTACCATTGAATGAGAAACTGGACAACCTTTGTGAAGGTTGTATCTTGGGTAAACAACACAGAGAAAGTTTTCCATCAAGGAAAAACATAAGGGCAAAGGCACCCTTAGAAATTGTCCATTCAGATTTTTGTGGAACAATTCAAACACCATCACTTGCAAGCAGCCACTATATGTTAACTTTTATTGATGATTTCACAAGGAAAACTTGGGTTTATTTTTTAAAATATAAAAGTGAAGTGTTTGAAAAATTCTGCAATTTTAAAGCACTTGTTGAGAACCAAAGTAGGCAGCATATCAAGGTCTTAAGGACTGATAGAGGACGTGAATATATCTCTAAATAATTTCTGCGTTTTTGCAGAGAAAATGGCATGCACAAGCAATTTACAGCAAGGTATACACCGCAGCAAAATGGTGTTGCTGAAAGGAAAAATAGGACAATCATGGATATGGAAAGGAGTATGCTAAAGGAAAAACATTTGCCAAATGATTATTGGGTTGAAGTTGTACATTGTGAAGCATATGTACTAAATAGATGCCCAACAAAAGCAGTGATGAATAAAGTTCCGGAAGAGTCATGGAGTGGGATAAAACAAGGAGTCACCCACATGAAAGTTTTTGGTTGTGTGGCTTATGCACACATTCTAGATCAGCTAAGGAAGAAGTTGGACAGCAAGGGGGAGAAATGTATTTTTATTGGATACAGTGAGGAATCCAAAGCTTACAGGTTGTATAACCCATCCACCAAGAAATTTATTATGAGCAGAGATGTTCATTTCATTGAAGAAGAGGCTTGGGGTGGAAGCATTGAGAAAACAGTCAATGTAAAGAATTGTTTTTCTCATGATGAAAATGAGGATGACATGGCTGAAATACATCCATCATTAGCACCACTACCTCCACCAACACAAGGACAACAAGGGACACCACAAGCTGGAGTAAGAACACCCTTGAGAAGTAATGAGAGTGCTTCTCCAAGCACACCACAAGGAGCTGATTTGAGTGCTTCTTCAAGCACATGTACACCAAATGAAAGAGGAACAAGATTCAGAAATTTAAATGAAATTTATGAGCAGGAGGTAGCAAATGAAGGTATGAACTCTTTATTTTCTTTATATTGTCATGTTGATGATCCTATTCATTTTGAGGAAGCTATAAAAAAGAGGAAATGGATAGATTCTATGGATGATGAAATTAATGCCATAGAGAGAAATAAGACATGGGATTTGGTTGAACTCCCAAAAGGTAAGGAAGTAATTGGAGTGAAATGGGTCTACAAGATCAAAAGCAATGCTGAAGGTAAGATTGAAAGACACAAGGCCAGACTTGTTGTCAAAGGATATAAGCAGCAACATGGAAGAGACTATGAAGAAAATTTTGCACCAGTTGCAAGAATGGAAACAGTGAGAGCAGTGTTGTTTATAGTAGCACAAAACAAATGGAAGGTTCATCAAATGGATGTAAAATCAGCATTTCTAAATGGTGTTTTAATGGAAGAGGTTTATATTGAACAACCTCTAGGCTATGAGAAAAAGGGCCAAGAACACAAAATTTGCAGATTGAAAAAGGCTCTTTATGGGCTGAAACAAGCACCAAGAGCATGGTATAGTAGGATAGATTCCTATCTACTGGAAAATGGTTTTGAAAAGTGTGAAGGAGAACCCACACTATACATCAAGGAGAAATATGGTAAGATGTTGATTGTTGTTTTATATGTTGATGATGTGATCTTCACAGGTAATGATGATTACCTCATTGAAAATTTTAAAAAGGCCATGAAAGATGAATTTGAGATGACTGATATGGGCTTGCTGAAATACTTCTTAGGAATAGAAGTAGAGAAAAATAAAAATAAGATTTTTATTTCTCAAGCTAAGTATGTAAATGAAGTTTTGAAAAGATTTAATATGCTGGATTGCAAGGCAACAATAACACCCATAGTAATGGGATTGAAACTCAGCAAAGAGGACAATAGCAAGGATTTTGATCCTAGCTTGTAAAAGAGCATAGTTGGCAGCCTCATGTATTTGACTGCAACTAGGCCTGATATAATGCATGCTGTTAGTTTGATTTCTAGATTCATAGAGAGGCCAAAAGAAGCACATTGGCAGGCAGTAAAGAGAATTCTGAGGTATGTGAAAGGAACTGAAAGGTATGGTATTTTGTATACTACTTCAGAAAATTTTGAGTTAATTAGATACACTGACAGTGATTGGGACGGAAGTGTAGATGACCAGAAAAGTACATCTGGTTATGTTTTTCATATGGGTTCAGGAGCTATTTCATGGGCTTCTAAAAAGCAGCCTATTGTAGCATTGTCTATAGTAGAGGCAGAGTATGTGGCAGCTACAACAGCAGCATGTCAAGCAATGTGGATGAGGAGAATGTTGAGAAGTTTATGTCAAGAACATGTAAAAGGCACAGTGATTTATTGTGACAATAGCTCAGCCATAGCATTGTCTAAAAATTATGTGTTTCAAAAAAGGACAAAGCACATAGATGCTAAGTTTCACTACATCAGGGAGCTAGTGAATAATGTAGAAATCATTTTAAAACATTGCAGGACTCAGGAGCAATTTGAAGATATACTAACAAAACCACTGGGGCAGAAAAGCTTTGAATATTTGAGGAAATGCATGGGTATGACTGATAACCCAGTAGTTGAACTTAAGGGGGAGTGTTGAAATGTTAATTTCAAGTGCACAGCCCACTGTCACCGCTTTCTAAATTTGTTTTAGAAGACTCGGCCACTGACTGCTTGTTATTTTTGGTTGCACAGTCATTTTTCTTAAAACTGTTACAGTCTGTTACATTGAAAACAGGGTTCTGTTCTGTACGCATGTTCTTTGGTTTAAAGATCCTTTTGTTTTTTGTGTGCACGGTAAAGCTTTTTGGTTTGAATGGTTTGGGCCATGACAACACCGGCCCCACTACCAGCCCACAAAGAACGTGGACCAATCGCGCTTTATCGTGCAAGTTCGGAGCCGACGTCAACAACCAAAATCCAGACCCAAAACCATTTTGAAAACTTGATTTAATTTTTTTCGCGTTACATTTGGCCCTGACGTCATCGGGCTAATTTGTTACGCGAAATTCTTATGTGTTTTGGTTGATAATCAGTTTGGAGTCCGCGAGCCCCATCCCTCAACCAATGGGAAGGCTATAGTGCGGATTTTAGCCCATGATGATGTCATAGCAATTGTTACACGATTTTCTTTACAGTTCAGTTTAATGTGTTTTTTGAAATCCGGGGGAAGGGTTAAGTGTTATGGTTTTATTAAAGTTTTACGTTATAATTTTTTTTATATATCACGCATTGAGTTTGGTTATAAAACCTTGATTATATATATATATATATATATATATATATATATATATATATATATATGTTTTAATTCATATTAAAACATATGTGCCTTTTGTAATAGGAGCCCGATGGGACATACACAGTTTTATTTTAGTTATATGTTTTTGTTGTTACATATGTTGTGTCATATATATATGAAAAAGAGTCCTGAGGCTAGAGCAATGTAATGAAACATACAACAATGTGTTAAAATAGTGAGACAGTTTTAAAAAGACTGTGTGTGTGTAATTTTTGTAATAGACACAGAGAACATTTTATGCACTGCGTTTGTAGCAGTCATTGTGAAAAACCCTCAAAGGAGGAAGACAAGTTTTTGTAATAGTTTTTACAGTGAATGGAATAGAAGTGTTTTTGTGCAACCTTTGTCTGACAGTGAGCAAAATTTTGTTCTATTTCTCTGTGTTTGAAGGAGAGTATTATTCTCTTTGAGTTTGTTATGGAATTCTCAGAAATTCCAACATGCCCAACTTCTTATTTACAAAGATCACATGCACACAAATCTAAATTGAGAAATAAAATCACAATAGAAATAAAATCCCACAAAAAAAAAACTCCACACAAAAAATTGTCTTACTCTAATCTATTTACATTGTAATAAAATCAAGCATCTTTCACATTTTCCTGGCACTCCGATGAAGGGAGTTAGACAAGAATTAGCTATGATACCATGTTAGAAATCTGAAGAGAAACAAAGATATTACACAACACACAACAGCAAATGCTTAATATTATTGATCACATCATTTACAAATATATATAGGACACAAATCTATCACTTAGGCACATCTAGATTATGACTCCAACTCATAACATAGAAACTAACAACTTCTAGACTGGCGCTTGGGAACCCACAATGACAACTCACATGACATGGAAGCATTACTTCTAACATCCTATTTTGCATCAATCCTATATAGCATATTATTTTCCAAAAGTGCCTTCATGCCTCAATTAAGGGTAATGGTAAACAAATATTGGTTATTTCTACCATAGGTGTGGCCCACATCCGAAACCCATGCAAACACAATGTCCATACCTTTGATTCCAATAAAAAATTATGCTCCCCCTTTAAATCATATCCCACCTTGTCAATATATGCCCTCATCTATAATGGGATTTTCTCTCTATAGATTTGAATCAAAGTCTCTAGGCACATATGAACCTTTTCAACACCTTGTGAGCTCCTTCCTCCTCAACTGCAGTGGAATCGGTCTCCTTGTTGAACCATTAGAGTCTCTACACAGGAAAGCACCAATATCAAAGCCCAAATAACAAAGGAGGAGAGAGTGTGGAGTGTAGAATGGGCGCAATGGAGAAAAGAAGAGAGTAAAGAACTATGCTAATCGTGAAAAAGAAGTTGGAGAGGATAGAAAATTGCAAGTTCAACTCTAGTTGTCTTTGCTAGAGCCAAGCTCAAGACCAAAAGAAGAATTAACTAATAGGAGAGGGAAACTACCATTGAGTTCTCTTAAAAGCACAAACAATTTCTATAGGGTTGAGATGTCTTGTATCTATACTAGAGAATCTCAAATCCATAATAACCAAGTGTTGAGGAGATGGGAGTGGAGTGTGGAAAGTGTGTCATATGTCATCACTATACAATCTATTTTTGATACCATAAACATCTATATGAGTGCATAAAATCACACACATAGATATAATGTAAGGATAAGACATATGAGGCGAGAGGATGGCACATTATGCACTCTCTGAAGGAATTAGAGCTCTGATCACCTTCGTCACCCCAACCCACAACCATTCTAACTCGATATAAGGTGAAAAGTGAGATTATTTGAATCCCAAATATACTGAGATTTTTCTTCAACCCGATATAGGGTGAAAAGTGAGATTATTAGATCAACTATATTAAATAACAATTGTAAATTTTTCATACTCTTTCATGCAATATTAGTACAAATGACATAAACATACATTCATGAAAATTTGGTATTAATTAATGAACAAGAATAAAGTCAAAATAAATAGTATCACTAAATAACCAAAGATTGATTCCATAATTGATATAATTAAATTTTGATTATCTTATAATAATAGCTTAAATGAGATAGATAAAAAAAATATAACATATCAATGAAATCATGAATCAAATTTATAACATAGTTTATAATTAATTTTTTTAATTAATAAAATTTAAATAATAATACTACAAAATTAATCTAACGCATAAAATAGTTTGAAATGAACAATCGAGTGGCAAGGAAGCAATCCTTGCTTGAAAGAAAGTATATGCAATGAGAAAACTCAAAAAACTTACAATTAGCTTTTTGAAACTCACGTTTTCTTTTCAAACTAGCATTGCATAATATTATATAATACTATCTCTAATATTATAATGTTTAAAAATAATATATATTATAATATTAACTAAATATTATATTATATAATTTTAATTTAATATTATATAATATCTTCTATTATACATGTCTTAGTTTTGCTATTACACATTCAGTTTTGTTTTTATCATCTATTAATTTATCTTTAACCAAACATTTATGTTGTTTGTTCATGTTGGATCTGAAACGAATGTCTTAACCTCTACTCAATTTTTCCCTAGGAAGTGAAATAGGTTAATGGATGACACTTCTGTCATTTGGCCCTATGGCCAAGAGAAGTTAGTTATGTTTTTGGGACACATGAATTCCCAGTCAGACTCAATCAAATTCATAATGGAAGTAGAGGTGGATGGTTGTTTACCCTTCTTAGATATCCTTCTCTTCAAAATGGAGGATGGTTCCATTTCTCAACAATTTTTCTACAAGGAAACTCACACAGAACAATATATTCATGTTGGTTCACATCATTTTCCTGCTAAAACATTTGGTGTTCTTTGCACTCTTGCTACTCGTGCCCTAATAATCTCTGATGTCAACCACCTGGAGTTAGAGAAGTCTCATCTTCTTGATGTTTTTGAAAATAATGGGTATAGTAGATCGCAAGGCCTTAAGGCCTTTCAAAAAGCATATAAAGGTTTAAACGACAGATCTTCGCAAGTTGATCCTATTTCCAAGGTTCATCTCCCCTTTATCCAAGGGACCACAGACATAATTTCCCATGTCCTTAGAAGGAATAATGTTTCCTCTTCTTTCAAGCCTCTGTATAATATTAGAAATTCTCTCGGATTTGTCAAGGACCCTATCGACCCAAAGGACATGAAAGGTGTTCACATGGTTCTTTGTTCATGTGACGCACCATATATTGGTGAAACAAGTCGATCCATTAGATAGGGAATACAAGAGCATGCAACATACATTAGGCACAATCGATCACACACATCAACTCTTGCTGAACATGTGGAAAAGTATTGTCACCATGTTTGCAATGAGGACTCCAAAGTCATTGCTAGGGTGGATCACTTCAATCATAGGAAGCTTAGGGAGGGCATTGAGATTGAGAGGCATTCTAGGAATCTCAATAGGGATGATGGTTGGAAGTTGACTATGAGTTGGACTCCAGCTCTGTCTAGATGATTTTTCTTCCCTTCACTAGGCCTCTTTTTTCCTTTTGATCATTTCTTGTTTTAGGGTTTTTTTTTTTGTGTTTGTGAGGTTTTTCCTTTAAACCCCCTTTTCTGTCTTGATCCTTTCTTTATTCCTCCCCTTGTTGTTTTCTTATTCTTCTTCCTCTGTATTATCTTATAACTGTATTATATAATTTCCTTTATATTTTCTTATATTGATAATATATTGTTTCTTATGTATTATCTTAATTAAAATCATATTTATTAATTAATAATAATTAAAAAAATTTAATCAATTTAGAATTTATAACCATTTATAATAAAAAATTTAATATTTTATTATTATATCTAATTAAAAGGCATAAAATAAAATTAATATATAACTAATTAACTGATTCTTTAACGAGTAGTTTAATGACTAGTTTTTTAAACAACTAGTTTTTTTAGACAGATTCCAGACAATGATGCATCCATACTATTTATTCAGGAATATCCTTGGACTTTTCCACCTTGTCCTTAGGATGAACCACATTAGCTGGTTCGAAACGTCAATTCTTCTGGCATGACTCACGACTAATTGAATATGCAAAGTCTCTCTTGGCCTAACTCACGACGCATAATTGAATATGCAAATTCTCTCTTGGCCTGACTCACGACGCATAGAAAATGCAATCTTGTTGGTGTGATTCACAATTCATTGACTATGCAAAGATCGCTCGTTATTATTTAAAACAATAAATTTTGGAAAACATTTTTATCAATTTTTATTTAATTATCAATAATTATTAGGGTTTTAAAAACTTATAAATTAGTATCTAAAATAATGGAAATTCCAATAAGATTATGATATAACTTTGCATAGTTTTTTGAAAATATGGATTATAGTTGTTAAACTTCAGGATTTTGGGTGCCTGAGAGGTTTTTGATGGTGCTTAATCCATTTCCACCATAAAAAGAAAAAAAAAAGATTCAAACACTGCAACATTCTGATTTCTTTTTTGAATTTTTTTTACTAGATTCCTGCAAGAAAATTGTTGTCCGAGCCAATTTGTAGGTTAGAAGAACCCCTTAGGTAAATAATAAGGATATTATTTTCATGGAATATTGGATGATATTGTAAATAATATACACATTTATTTCCAAAATAGTTATGTTTTTAATTAAATTAACTAATAAAAATAATTTCATATGAAATAAGTTATGGGTTTGTATTGTAGTAAAGAGTATTTACAAATTAAGAATCTATATGGTTAAGAATCTTATCCCAATGTTTAATTCTAGTAACATGAGATGAGATGTACCATGAAGTGTTTTGATGCTTATTATGGATTGGTGTGTGTCAAAATTTACCATACATTTAATTTATATAGATGTGTTAGTTTATAGTTTAACTACAATTTTTGTTTAAAATTGTAAATTTGAATTTCGAACATGTTAATTAATAGATATTTTGGATTATTTTTTGAAATATATAAATAAATTAAAAATACATTTTAACTAAATAAATAAAAAACATCTCATTCAAATTTATATGGTTAAATTTTTAAATAAAAAAATCAAAACATCTATTAATTAAATTATTTTTTTTTAATTTAATTTTAGGAATATGATTTCTGTGATCCATAAATTAATTATCACATCTTTCGGTGAAAATCACAATAGAGAATTTTGTGTCGACGCGTTTCGAACCAGCCAGTGTGGTTCATCATCAGGACAAGATACGAAATCCGATCAAGGACGCAGCTTAAATAGAAAAAGAAGCTCCATATAGCCGTTGTACAATAACGGCTAGTTTGACACTAAAATAAAAAATTAAAAAATATTAAAATTAAAATTATCACAAATATATAAAATAAAATAAAATATAAACAATACCAATAACAGCTAGTTGTAACCAAAAAAAATAAATCATTAAATAAATCAAAATAGAAATAAAAACAAAGCTCGAAACAGAAAAATTAGCTCCAAATATAAAAAGCTCCAAATAGCCGTTATACAATAATGGCTAGTTTCACCATAAAAATTAATAACTAAATAAATCAAATAAAAAGCTTCAAATAGAAAAAGCAGAGCTAAAAAGAAAAAGAAACTCCAACTAGCCGTTGTACACTAACGGCTAGTTTGATCCTAAACAATAAAAATAAAACTTCCCAAATATAAAAATAAAAATAAAATATAATATATAAAAATAAAAAATAAAATAAATTAATTAAAAAATACAAATAAAAATAAATACATAAATAAATAAATAAATAAAATAATAAATAAATAAAAATAAAATCAATAAATAAATAAATAAATAAAAATACAAATAAAAATAAATAAATGAATAGATAACCATATCAGCTAGTTTAACCAAAAAATAAATAAAAATCAAATAAAATTAAAATTAAAAGGAAAAATAAATCAATACAAATAAACAATAATTTCTTCCTTTATATTTTATTTTTATTTTTATTTTATTTATTTATTTATTCATTTATTTTTTGTTTTTTATTAAAAAAAAATAAATAAATAAAAAAAAAAAAAAATGAATAGATATTAAAATGAACATTAATAAATGAAAATGTTAAAAAATAAATTAATTAATTAATAAAATCAATAAAAATTTTACATGAAATAATTTTATTTTATTTTATTTTATTTTATTTTTATTTTTATTTTTATTTTTTAAAACTAAATTAGTTCCTTTATTTTTACATATATATATACATATATTTTATTATTCATTTTATTTTATTTTATTTCATTTTATTTATTTATTTATTTTTTAATTAATTAACAAATTTAATTTATTTCTATATATAAGCCATAAATTAGTAAAAATTAGATTATAAACAAATAATGAACCAGACTATGCTAAAAAATAAATCAAATATATATATATATAATACAAAATAAATAAAATAAAATAAAAATAACAATAAAAATAAAAATAAAAAAGTAACTAAATAAATAAATAAATATAAAGGAGAAAAACAAACCAGGATAAGAAGGGAGACAACGACGATCTTTAGACAAACCGAAGAGCAAAAACTCAAACAACTACGAATGAAGGGCAGGGATCCAACATCTGCTCACACTCCACCCATCATCTCTATTCAGGTTAACAGGCCTCTTTTCAATCTCAAGGGCCTCCCTAAACTTTCGATGGTGAAAATGGTCCACCTTTGCAATGACCTCAGCATCTTCAATGCAAATGTGATGCTTAGTTTTTTCAGCATGCTCTGCTAAGGCAGAGGAGCGAGATCTATTATGCTTTAGGTCAGCGGCATGTTCATGAATTCTTTGACTGATAGATCGACCCGTTTCACCGATATAAGGGGTCCCACATGAGCACGGGATCAAGTAAACACCCTTACCCTCCTTCGGGCAGATTGGGTCCTTAACCGATCTAAGCGAATTTCGAATCGTGCGGAGGGGCTTGAATGTTGAAGGAACACTATGTTTCCTTAGTATCCTGGCGATCTTATCAGTCGTTCCCTGGATAAAAGGGAGGTGAACACCAGCAGATCTGTCAAAACTATCATTTTTAACCCTAGGACCTTTTTCCGCTTTTTGGAAAGCTTTACGACATTGAATCTTGCTATAGCCATTTTTAAGGAAAACCTTAACAAGATGAGATTTCTCATCTTCAAGGTGGTGTTCATCAGCGATTCTCAGGGCACGAGTGGCTAAGGTGCTGAGAACCCCTAATTTCTGAGCTGGGAAATGATGAGAGTCCGCATGTAAATACTGCTCAGTATGCGTCTTCTTTCTGAAGACTTGATGAAAGAAAGAGCCTTCTTCATTCCTAGTAATAAGGACATCAAGAAAGGGAAGACTACCATCCACTTCTAATTCCATGGTAATTAATTTTGTTTTAAATCAATCTAATAATACATTTTTTTTCCATAAATTAATTTTTTAATTATTTAAAATATATAAATTTAATTAACTACTTTAAAAACTTTACTCAGATTATACATACTACACACTCCATACTAATAAAACTTTTTACTCAAATTATACATACTACACTCCAAACTTATCATTGTACTAAATTGTTGCCCAGTTAAAATTGAACCAAAAAGTTGAAGAGTTACAATACGCGTCATATTAAATTGTACTAAATTGTTTCCCAATTAAAATTGAACCAAACAATTGAAGAGTTACAATACGCCTCATATTAATTATTATGATGTCCTCATCTCTCTTGGAAACGTCACGACACACAGAATTGTTTGTGTCTCGCTTCTCACGAGATGGGTCTGTATATCTCGCTTACTCACGAGACAACAGACGGAAGTATCACTAGCCAATGGCCATTGACTGATTGACCCATTGAATAGAAAACACAATGTGATAGTGGAAGAAATTATCATGGACGTAATTGAAAGGTAAATTTTATATTATTAAATTTAATTAAAAATGTAATTAATAGATAATGAAAACAAATTATGTATCGTTAAGAGTTTGTATTTTTGGATATAGGGAGGGAGGTTAGTAGTTGGGTGGCCTCCTTACGTGGCTTATTTTAAACACTTGACCAATAGATCTGGCGGTATGACCACCTGCCAACACGTGCCGCTACGTGCTCTCTCTCGCGTCGTTGGCACAATGATCCATTTACTCGCCATTTACCTATCTCCTCATGTGGATTAGGGTTAGCTCATTTTACCGTCGTTCATTTCTGTCTGGGCTTGATATTCGTTCATTTATGTCCATCGGTTGTTGTCTGTAGTGCCTTCCACTTTTGTGAGTCATGGGGGGGTTTCGAGCCAGTGCTCTACCAATAGTTGTATGTTACGCCTGCAATTGTGGTGAGGTGAGGGAGGGTTTATTGATTGTTACATCATGTTCGTCGGCTGCTGTAGGATGTTGTTTAGCTATTAAGGTGTGTTGTTTGACCGCCAAGGTGCGGTATGGGCATGGTAAAGGGTTCTGTCATTGAAGCATATTCTGTCAAACACCGACGTTTTTGCTCCGACTATAGCTCATTTAACCCTATTCGACTTGGTGCTCGACACCATGGTTGGCTCACTGCAGCAACCATTTCGAGCTTGGCGTTTGGGAACCCTAGTAGGATTCTTCATCCTGCCGTCCATGTCTACAATTGTGTTCTTCAACACATTTATTTGCTCGGCATTCACACCATTCGACTTGTGTTAACCTTTGGATTCTATGCTACATTTTCTTAATTATTTGTTATTTCTATCAATTCTATTTCTTTTGTTATGTTTTGTTTGCCTTGGTCTACTTTTGGTGCCTTATGTGGCTGCAATGGCTTAATTGGCACCTTCAGTGGTTGGAATAGTTTCCTTTTATGATAAAATTTGCTTAATTATATGTTATTTCTATCAATTCCAGTTTTATTGTTATGTTTTGTTTGCCTTGGTTTGCTTTTGGTACCTTCTGTGGATTGAATGGCTTAATTGGTGCCTTTGGTGGCTAGAATAGCTTAATTGCTGCCTTCGGTGGCTCGAATGGCTTAATTGGTGCCTTCTCTAGCTTCTGTGGCTAAATTTGCTTAATTGGCTTTCTTGTTTTTATTTTGGTGCCTTATGTCGAGTATATGTGGCTGGAATGGCTTAATTGGTGCTTTCTGTGATTGGAATGGCTTAATAGGTGCTTTCTCTAGCTTCTGTGGCTAAATATGTTTAATTGTCTTGACTTGGTTTGCTTTTGGTGCCTTCTATGGAGTATCTGTGGCTGGAATGGCTTAATTGGTTCCTTATGTGGCTGGAATGGCTTAATTGGTGCCTTCTCTGGCTAAATTTGCCTAATGGGTTTTCCTTGGTTTTCTTTTGGCGCCTTCTCTGGAGTATATGTAGCTAGAATGACTTAATCAGTGCCTTATGTGGCTGGAATGGCTTAATTGGTGCATTCTTTGGCTAAATTTTCTTAATGGGTTTTCCTTGGTTTGCTTTTGGTGCCTTCTCTGGAGTATCTGTGGCTGGAAAGGCTTAATTGGTGCATCTTGTGGATGGAATGACTTATTTGGTGCCTTTTCTGGGTGGAATGGCTTAATTTTGGTGCCTTAAATAGTTTTCTGTTACTGCAAATTCCTTCTATGTTTTTTCCTTTTTCTTTCTGTGGCTTAATGAAATTCAATTTATAATTTTTTTCCTCTGAGGTTGTGGGAAACAATTATTTAGTCTTCTACTTAGTAGTTAATGCACAACACAACTACTGTATATGTAAATTGGTTTAACTTGATGATTGAAATTAATTCGTTTCATTGTAATGAATTTAAATTGAGGTTTTAATTAGTTATGTGGCTTATGTGGCTTAATTGGTTTTGTGGCTTAATTCGTTGGATTATTTCGATGGCTTAATTTTGCAGCTTAATTCGATGATTGCAATTTTTTTGTTTCATTGTAATGACTTTAAATTAAGGTTTTAACTTTAAAGTGAGGGTTTAGCTTCAAATAGAGGGTTTAATTGGTTCTGTAGCTTCTGTGGCTTAATTGGTTATGTTGCTTAATTCGGCTTATTTTTGTGTCTTAATTCGATGGATTGATTCGATGGCTTAATTTTATGATTGAAATTTATTTGTTTCACTGTAATGACTTGAAATTGAGGGTTTAACTTCAAATTGATGGTTTAACTTGAAATAGACGGTTTAATTGGTTGTGTGGCTTGTGTGGCTTAATTAGTTTTGTGTCATAATTCGATGGCTTAATTTTGTGTCTTAATTCAATGACTTAATTTTATGTCTTAATTCTGTGGCTTAATTCGATGATTTAAATTTATTTGTTTTATTTTGATAACTTGAAATTGAGGGTTTAACTTGAAATAGAGGGTTTACCTTGAAATAGAGGGTTTAATTGGTTAATTGTCTTAATTCGATGGCTTAATCTAGTGTCTTAATTATATGGCTTGATTTGATGATTGGGATTTCCCAAAACAGATTAATGCTTAAGTTATTTGCTCACTGGCCCCCTTCCTTTTCATAGATTGACTGTGGTTGGATAAAATCACTAAGAAAATATGGCTCTTCTCTACACCTCTTTCCTTGTATAAACGAGGGATATATTTCTTGATCTATATAACATTGTGAGTTGGTTGTGATTTTTGGAGTGACCGAATACCAAGTGATATTATATCTTATTCCTCCGAGTAGGATAGATATTTTATTAGGAAGATAGTTATGCACAGGAGGATTCTTCTTCTGGATAGCTAAACAATGTCACATATTTAGATTACTTTCTTTTTCCAACCATTATCAAGCATCATTGAAGAAAAGAGTAGATCTATATATATATATATATATATATATATATATTCATCACCTTTCATTGAGCTATCCCAAAGACATTTGGAGGGTTTAACTAGATAGATACCTCTGCCTTATCTAAAGGTTTCTCAGGAGATATATGAAGGATTGAATTTGCTTTATGAATTCTTGATAGGGAGATGGAGGGTTATATATTTAGAAAACCAAAAATCAACATTGAAAATACTCTTGATAGACTGATGCCATATCTAATAGAGTAGCTAATATGGTTTTTATTATCAAACATATTTTATTTATTGTGAAGGAATTTGGTGATATCATTCTAGGACAGAATTCTTTCTTAGACTCTTCAAACTCCAAGTTTCAGATGGCAAAGGAATCCTAACTTTTCTGTTTCGGAAATATTCTTATCAAGGACATTCAAATTTTGAGGGAAGAGAGATTCTCCTTCTTGATATGAATTTTCAACATCTACTTCACACTCTTTCTTATATATTTATAGTTATACTCCACCTTCTGTTTTTGTTTCATTTATTAGCATATGGTTTGAAGATTCCTTCCATAATCCTTATGATACATTTTCACCTAATGTATTATTTTAGTCCCGACAAATTATTTTAGCAATCCATATTCATTATTAAATTTTATTTCTTGTCAAGAGACTTTTAAAATTCCTATTTCCATTAACCAAGGCCCCACAACAATTATTATCCAAATTCCAAGCAGAGTATCTCCCTTGTTTAAGATCCCAATCTAGTGTCAATAATCTACCTTAGAAACTTTCCAGTTTCAAATAAACTGAAATGTGTGATGTTTCAAGCAAACACTCTACCCATCCTCAGGGAATAATAAGTTTTTTGAATAATGAAGCTTTTTAAATAAAATATTAGTTTACTCTAAATGAGTGTTCAGAATCTGCAAGTGTGACTCATTTGGGTTGCTTCATATATTGTCCGGGTTGAAAAATAGTTACGTAGATATCCACAAGATACATGGGCTTTACCAAAAGTAATGTGTTTTCCCCTTAAAATGTCTAATGTAGACTACTTCCTTACTTGTTTCCAACCTAGTTTCAAACTTTCAACCACAAATATAAGAAATTTTCCAGTTTCTACTTTTGCAAACTGCAAATTTCTATGATAAGGGCATGCTACATTTGATATTGAATAATTCAAGGTAGAAGTCATCAAAAAATAAGTTTGATGGAGCAAGAGGGAACATTAGAGGTGCTTTCCCCTCTCTTTTCGTGTAGTCCCTGGCCCAAACCTTATTAGGGTTTCCCCTGCATAGAGAGCTATGCATGTTGATAGCTAGAAAAACAAGGAGCATAATTGATATTGTGCTCTGAGATGATCTCTTATGCTTGTGGCACATAGCGTGGGATTGTTTTTTTTGTCAATGTTTAGGAAATTAGGGAAAATATAGATATGTTCACAAGAAACAAACACTAAAAAATGTAATAAATTATATGAAAGATGTGAGTTGTAAACAAAAACATTGTGGCTACAAGTATGTGTAGGAGAGGTGCGAGTATTGATTGCTGATATGAATGAGATTTTGGCTAATGATATTGGAGATGAAGGCGGTCTTTGCAAAAACAAAAGTTGTAATATCAATCTGGAGTGTGTTTTTATTTGAAATATTCTTCAAAATTAAATTGATACACAACTTAGAGTGCATAGAGAATGTTATATAAAAATGTGGACCTCAGAAAGGTTGTTTCCATAGAAAGTGATAAAGGGTAGAAAACATAAAGTCCAGTAATCAAAACGATAGATCCAAGAACCTAAAAAGCACTGAGACTGTTTGGATGGGGTCACACAGATGCAAACAAAAAAAATTATCATTTACAAGATCACCGACGCTCATGCAAGAGCAGCGAGAGCCTAGTAGAAACTAGAAATCAAATCATCCCTTCAAAAGTACTCAGGCATCATGCAAGGGAGTAGCACATATCTAGAAAGGAAGAATTTAATATCCATCACTCGCAATAGAAAAACACATGCTTGGTCAGGAAGAATTCCATCACTCATGAACTGCCACACAAGTGTGCAGGGAAAAACATGCTAAAAGAACAAACATATATGATATTGTCAGCTAACTAAAAAACCATGAACTTGAAAAACCACAACAAGGAATCCATAGTATGGGATTTGGAAAAATGGTTAATGATCAATGCATCATAAACAACAACAGATAAAGGTGAAACCTCATTGTAAATGCAACTAGGATGCAACTGAATACCAAGGGTGTCATGGCCCAAACACTATGAGATCCAGGACCATTGAGTGACCTGCAGCGAGAAAGCCAATGGGAACTCGAACAACCATATGCCATTTGTAGGTAAATGCATAACACAGTCCCCAACAGACTATGACCCTAAGTAGCACTGTCACAAAGTACATACCCCTAAATAATTAGAATTTAGTTGCTCTCTAACTAGAAGGAGTGAATGTGACACTTAAATTTCAAAGCACAATAAGTTGTTTATGTTGTGAGAACAGGAGGATTAGCTTCCTTATTGTTGTAATCAAATGATGTGAGAGACATCATAAATTTGGATTTTGAAAAATCAAAATAAGTTAGGGTTTTGAATCTATTAGCATAATTGCAGATGTGAAAACATCATATGTCATTATGCCAAAGACACATGTACTGACATGATTTTCATAGATATAGCAGAGCTTTTTTTGACCTCCCACACCCCTCAGAAATTTCAAAAAATCAAAATTTAAAAGAGTAAGGGATTGAAGGGTACACACCATTCCATCTAGGATTTATTCTCGCACGCCAACAATGTGCATGGATTTGTATGTTTTTTCCCCACTCTTATATGCAATAAAGGTTATGCAGTGACCTTCAGGTTGAGCAAGATACAATTGGGTGTAAGGTGATTCAATCGCAAGGGCATGAAATAAGAAATTAAGAAAAACGGAAACCTTCGATGTAGAGATTTTTGATCTAGATAGCCTCCATTGCTTAGAAATTTTGTTTCAAATGGAACTGGAAAAAAATGTTAATGCCTACTATATCCTAGGGAAAACTTCAAATTAGAGGTTTGTGAGTCCCTGAAATATGAAATTATAGACAGTTCCTCAATTCATGACAATTCTATGACCCTTCCTCTTGTGAGGCCACTCTAAAAATTTATATGTATTTTATGCAAATTGGAGTTGTAATATTAGGTATACAATAAAATTAATGCAAAATTTACACATTTGGTAGTGTAAGAACAAGTGTGGTTTCAAAGAAACAATGAATTTTGGTGGGAGGCTTTATCTATTTGTTTATTTTATACAAATTTTAAATTGGTAGTTATCTTCCCTATCATATAATGTTAGCTATTTTTTCAATTTGGTAAATTCAAAAATATCTATATAATTTTTATAATTTTTAAATTTTGGTAAATGAAATATAAATCGATTTAAATGTTTTAAATTTTTCACACATATTTATTATTAAAGAAAATATAACTAATATAAGAATGGATAAAATTTCGGGCATTGATTATGTCTTAATTTTTTTTTTCTTGGCTTATAACTCGTTTTCTTCGGACATGAGGAAACAACCTAATTACCCAAGACCTAGATGCATCTCGCATGAGTGAAAGCATGCCCCCTTACGAACCACCAATGGGTAATTACATGTGGCGTGGTTTTCCTTGAATAACAATGACGATTCAACCTGTATTACCGAATATCAACGAGTGATGTTGCCCCCTTTATTAGTTTGACAACAGAGTTATGATATTTTTTTCGATTGTTTAAAAAAAAATGGATAAAATTTGATCATTGAAAATATAACCAAAACTACCATTTAATTAATATTTACACATAGTTAAAACTTTATAAAATTTAAGTACTAGACAAAAACCAAAAGTAAAAATGAAATGAATATTTGCATAGAGTTGTATATGAGGCATATAATAAAGGATGACAAGGTGTTTTCTAAGGCACTTTGTGGTATAAAGGTCATCGATTCAAAACTCCATTGGAAAAAATCTATCCATGCTAAGGGTTGGTGCGTGCGTCCCAGGCGAGATGTGATCCATATTTTGATGGCTTAGATGCCTCTGGGTCATGACTACTCGAGCAACAAGTTAGTCGTACAGTCATTTCAATACGGCACATAAACTTGCAAACAAAATAAATATTTACACAGAGTTATTCTATGTGATGTAGAGTAGACGAAGACATGGGTTGATGATGATTTTGTCAATTCCTACTAATTCAATCTCGACTAACATAAATGACTAATTCATATGCTTGTTGTACTTATTATTTGATCATATTTTTATTCTTGGACTATTGTAGTCATTTACTTTAATCATTTTTAATTTTGTCACTTATTATCTAGTCATTTATTTTAGTCATGGACTAAATTAGTTATTTAAGTTAGTCTCTTTTAGTTTGGTCACTTGTTATCTAGTCGTATATTTCATCCCTAGACTAAATTAGTGGTTTGATTTTAGTAATTTTTAGTTAGGTCGCTTAAAATTGCTCAAATTTAATAGTAATTCACTTGAAAAAATTGCAGTGACTAACTTTTTTAGTCAGTTAGTCACTAAGTTCATCATTTTCTACTAGTGAATACCTTCATGCCATTTCTCATCATTTTCCGACTAAAAAATTTAGAGTTCTCAACACTTTTTCCACCTGTGCTCTGAGGATTTCTGATGAGGATCACTTGGAAGAAGAAAAGTCTTATCTTTTTAAATTTTTTGAAAATAATGCCTATAGGAAGCATCAAGGCCTCACAACTTTTCAAAGAGATAGTAAATAATCCAGTGTTAAACCCTCCTATGATGATGTCATCTCCAATGTGAAACTTCTATTTATCCAAGGGACCACTCGCAAGATTTCTCATATACTTAAAACGAATATAGCCATCGCTTCCTTCAAGCCCCTTATTAACATTAGAAGCTCCCTTATATCTGCTAAATACCTTGTGAACCCTAAAGACATGAAATATGTCTACTCCATCGCATATTCTTGTGGGATTCCCTACATTGGGGAAATTGATCGCTCTATTAACCAAAGAATACAAGAACATGTAGCAAACATTAATCAAAATTGTTCTCGTTCCTCACTTTTGGCCGATCATGCACATAAATCTAAGCACCATGTCTTCATTGAGGACTCTCGCGTCATCGCTAGAGTTGACCACTTTCATCGTAGTAAGTTGAGAAAAGCCATTCAGATTGAAAAAAATGCAATCAATCTCAATAGGGATGATGATTTGAAATTAAGAAGGAGTTGGGTCCTTGCCCTCTCTTCTTAATTGCCCCTTTTTATTTATTTAATTTTATTTCTATTTTACAACAATATAAATAGTTATCTCATTTAACAATATTAATCTTGTTTTATAATCATTATAAACCTTTCATATTCTATGATAAAATAAGAAATTTAATCATTTTGATTTAGTCCATTCTAATTTAACTTGAAAATAATAACAATAATAAATATTTCATATTATTTGATTAAAAATAATAAATAAATTAACTAATTAATTAATTAGTCATTAATTAAATATTATTTCAAAGGTTCAAACAACTAATTCGCAACCTCTAATTTTTAATAGCTATTTCATAACCTCTAGTTATTAATTTATAATTAAATATCTATTTTATTTATTAAATTTAATCTATTTTAATACCTAAGTAATATTAATTTTTCTCTAATAACTAATTTTTAATGGCTAATTACCAATGGCTAACTTTGAACTGAGATGCATCTCTGTTATTTAAACTATTGGTTAGATTTTCTTTCTCACTATTGTCGTGAGGATGAACAACATTAGATGGTTCGAAATGTCGACCAAATGCTAGCAATGCGATTAATCTGAAAGACATTTTCATATTTAGAATTATCATATTTGGGGTTGTGCACTACTCAAACAATCTTATATCGATCTTAACTCCAATTTTATCAAGTAAAGAAGGATCAAATTTGTCTAGGTGCAAATATTTCATTAAAATTTGCACTCAAAAAGAGCTTTACACCTGTTTTATCTGTCTTAGTGCTTGATAGATCTAGAGTTAATATGGATCTAGGCTAGTTAAGTCCACTCCATGTTACCCACCTATGAAATTACACATCACCTCATATTGAATTATAGAAATCACAAAACAATTATAAAGTTATAAAAACTCTAATTTTCTATAGGGCAATAACAAACAATAAATTAATTATATCATTAAAAGGTTTTTTACTCCTGAATTCCCAAACTAATATTTTTATATTGAACGCATAGGATTCAAAAATATTCCGAGAGTATATGTGTTAGATAAGGGTGTTTAGAAATATGAGAGAAAAAATATTTAGTGCACATAAATTGCACATAAATTAAACTTGAAATAGGAACTACTAAATGATTATCAAAACAATTTCAAACTCGCGTGATATGTGAAATGGAGGCCATTGAATCCTAATCGGGTATTTTTCAAACGTGACGGTGTGTGAAGTTTGGAAGAGTCCCAAAATCCATTTCAAGAAACTTGGGAAGTTGTTAACCAAGAAGAGACCATGCGGAAAATTGAAAGTTAAATATGGAATCATTTAGAGAACTCTTGGTGTTGATAGAAAGGTTAAATTTTACAATAGTCACAAAGGCTTATGCATTTTTCAAACGTGTGTGTGAAATTTAGGAGAGCCTAAAATCCATTTCGGGAAACTTGGGAAGTTGTTAACCGAAAAGAGACCTAAGGTAAATATATCTCTTAATGTTGATCGAAAGTTTAAAGTTTAAAACAATCCCAAAGGACCACGAAAGGCCTATGCGATGATTAGCTTGGTGCGTGGGATTCCGAGGTAGAACTTACACACGATGGTGCAATAGTTTTTTTGGGATGAAAAAGTTCAAATTTTGTGAATTCCTTGTAGGAATTGCATTAGCTTTAGATGATACGTTCATAGTAAAATATCTACTAGATACTAAAGGTGTTGGGTATTTTTTAAACCAGCTTTAGATGATTGGTTCATAGTAGAAGATTTGTAAGGCCAAGAGGGTGTAGGGTAGTTTTTAAAGTTTGCAAATGGAAATTTCCCTTTTCTGAACTTATGAGAATCATTGGCACCTTTTGGGGTTTATTAAAAGTTCAAAGTTAGGAAAAATATTACATATCTCTTTTTGTCTTGGATATTATAAAACTTTTGGATAATTTTAAAAACTTTACTCTTTTAGAGACGGAGATAGAGAAATAAATGTTATGAATGATTTAGGTTTTGAATATAAGAATATAGATATTATGATTGTTTAAATTTTATTTAATACTAGTATAGATCATTCTTAACCACTAATCTAGCACAAGTTTAGAGGGATGAAAACTTCTTTTAGAGTGCAACATTTGAATAAAATGTTTGAATACAAATTTACTTGGCCATAAAATAATGAGAGTGTATATATATATATATATATATATATATGCTTTTTTTTCAATTGCTTTATATAATGTATATATAGTTCTTTTTCAAATTTTAACTACTTAGTTTCTCTACAAAGTTAATATAATATTAGGTTGTTTCGTATGGACATCTAAATATTTTAAATATTTTCGTACCACTTGTCTTTTTTTTTGTCAATGAAAATCTAAATTATATTATCAAATCAGAAACAAAATTTACAGTAGGAGCCAACATGGCTGTGTTACATTCAGACAACCCAGAAGGCATGCAATGCTTAGAAGGACTTGGGTTCTTGCATGGGCATTTGGTGCTCTTGGTTATTAGCTACACAAAATTACAAAACAAACATAACAGAATTGTCATCATGGTGGAGGGTGCAGGGGCTCTGCCAAAGGAGCCGCAAAGAGACGACCCTGATTGTGCATATGGTAGCTGATATGATCCAATTGGGCCTCTAAATCTCGGAGGTGGTCATGAGAGCACCTCAGAAGACGACCCAGAATCTCTAGAGCTTCGAGGATATCATTCTGTAAGTTTTGAACAACATTAATGTGGGGCCACCAATTCATTACGATCATCATACCTTTCTTCACACAAGGTGTCTAGGTTGAGTTGGATCTGCTGAAGTTGAGAAGAAATAGCTTCAAGGGTGGCCAGAGCCTCTACCTGGCTCGGTGATTGAGCCAAATAAACTGCCATGGCCGCCATCGAATGCTAGCTCTCAGTAGATTCCGAGTGTGAGCTCGAGTCCCCCGGTAGTTGGCGATTGTCCATACCATGGCCAAGACCTCCACGTCATGTCCGACCTCACTCACACGTCGCAATCGCCTAACACTCCCTCTCGCTTTGCTGAGATGTAGCGCCAAGTTGCTCCGGGTCCAGCAACCCCTAAAACCCACGCACTGTCCCTACACCCTTAGCTGAATTTATAACTGACCATGTCCTGAGAAACGTAGAAAAGAGACACACTACCACCACCAACCACAACACTACCCTCAAAGGGGGTGCGGAAGCGCCACCACCGACATATGTGAATCGTAGGAGAGACTGAGTGCTCAGTAATCCCAAGGTAGAACCACCCTAGGGCTTGGCCAGTGAAGAACCCTTTCTACGCAATCCGCAAACTATCTTCTGGCGCCCAGGCTGAACACCAAAACCACTCGTCCAGAGGTGCTCCATCCATAATGAATTCACCCCCACCACCTTCATCTGCCTCCTCATGAAGCATGATCTTGCCATTTCCAGGATGCCTCTCGGTTGCCAGACTCTCGCCACTGCTACCTGATTGAACTTGCACCCACATCATCTCCTGTCAGTGAAGCTCAAGCCAAGCCTTTAGAGCCAGTGTTTGGTCGTCTATGAAATCTGGAGCACTAACCTTCAACATCACTCGCAGATACCGAATGGACTGTATCATGTTCATCTCTCCCTTAACTGCATTCACCCCTGCCGTAGGATTGCATCCCCCGAGGCCCATTTCCATTCGCGCGTGGGAGGGTGGTGAGTCAGGGGGCACATTTCTGAGGGCCGGTCTAGCCTTAACTGCCCACATCCCACTTGTCCCGATGATTGGACACCACCAGCGGGGAATTTTTACCACTTGTCTTAGTATGGAAAAAGAGTGAAATTATTGATGTTTTATTATATTTTTAATTAAACAAACCAAACACACACACACACACATATATATATATATATATATTTAATTATATATTTGATTTATGGTTACAGTGAGTGAAATACTTTTACCACTTATGAGAGTGAGATTATTAATGTTTTAAAATACTTTTGATTAAACAAATCAAATATATATATATATATATATATATATATATATATATATATATATATATATATATATATATATATATATATATAGACACACACACATGGCGTTTCTTTTAATTTAAATAATTTTCATATTTGATTTTACAAGGGACATGTGTTGTCACAACCCTATACTTGTGGTAATCTTTCAACCACTTATAGCAGGTGCAACACTACCTCACTTTTTCTTTTTACCAATACTCAAGCAAGTAGACTGTGCCTATCTTCAACACTTCGCCAATTTCACCAATTGAGTGTTCTTAACAATGAAGCAGAATTAATCTTCAATATTTAATATTTAATCAATTAAATATTCACAACATCCAACAAGTATACCCATACAGACTCGGGAGCGGCAACTTCCAAAGAACCTACTCAATAATATATAGCAATTAAAATGTACAATTTTACAATAATTATACCATACCAAGCCCGTGTAAGCCATTTTCACTTATTTCCATGATGTGCGAAGAACTTGTGTTTTGGCCCGAGCTACAATGCTCTCCAACAACTCAACAAATCATGGGAAACCCCAAATTTCCGTTTATAATGTGTTTCCTGACTTCAGCCCACAAGTTCATGCAACTCGGGTCACCGACGTCACCGACGCCCTTGACTTGTGCAGTGTTTTTCACGTGTTCAGGTCATGCCCGACCCGACCCTATCTGCACGTGCACCCTTCGCAGTCTGTTCGAAAACACCTTACTCGACCTCCTGTCCGTTGGTGCCTTCACACTGTTGCGCACGTCCATGCACGAGCTGACCCGCCCAGGTCATGTGTTGCACGACGCTTTCATAAAAATACATGACACGGCCCGCTTTCATTCAATCTCCTTTTTCGCTCATTCGCCCATCCTACAGGCACATTAACTTAGTTGTGCTACTTCAGAGCTCCTCCAAGTATTTTGTGTCGAATGAATGATCCTTAAAAGCTCCACGTCATGATTTATATATATCCATGTCATCGTCCCATTTGATGAAGCGTCGTGACCCTTCCCCCATGCCCAAGGGTCGGCTTGGTCACTTCACCCACACGTCGGCCCAGCAAGTGTAACTCGCTCCTCCTCCCATATAAACTCTCCGTCATCGGCATGTTCCATACTTAGCTGATTTTCGTCATCGTGGGAACCATCACAGATTTATCGTCACACAACCACCGTTGAACGTTCTTACATCATATCACTAAGTGTTGGGTCGGGCGTGCATGTTCACCCAGTCCCCCGCTACAATTTTCGCCCGAGCGCGCCCACTCAATGCATCTCACCTGAGTGTACCCATCGTTCTGTTTGAACTTTCGTCACACTCTAGCCGCCATTTCATCTCATGACTGCCTAGTAGGGCGCCCATCGCGCCAAGGCGCACCCACTGCATTAGGTCATCGCAACCGAAACCCGAGGACCTCACATGTGTGAACTCCAAGTTGGACATATACGTACTTACACATCTCTCATACTCAGTTATAGAATGAGCATATCGGCTAAAAAAATTCACAATAAAGAAATATTATAGAGATCGAAATAATATTATAAAATTATAAATTATAAATAAATTAAATGAAAAAATATTGTGAAATGAAAAAAAATGTAAATTGGTTAAAATTATGGTAGCGTCCACTTGTTAAATTTGACTCGAATTTACCTGCATTTCACTTTTTTAAGTGTCATTTACTAACATTTTTAAAATTTTCACATCACTAATAACATTTACTTAATTTCTCTAAAACTTATACTGACAGCTGGATTTTCCCGTGAGGTCTGTGAGGTTTGATCCTTTGATCTTGGGTCACTTTCGTGACGAGGCTCATCTTCAACCAATTGTCCTACCAAGACTTGATTTATTGATTTTTCTATAAAATATTTTATTTTATTTTTATTTTTTATCAAGTAATAATTGATTTTAATAATAATGATGAGCTTATAGATGAAATAACCTTTTTCAAAGCATGTTTTGTGGTTAATTTTAATAAAAAACAACATATTATATATATATATATGGGGTCTCTTGGATGCGACACATTTCTTTTTAATTTTTTTTTTATTCATATATTTTAATTTATATTTTTTTAATAATAAGCACATTTATTTTATTTTTTTCATTTTTTTAATTATCATTTTTTATATTTTAAAAAAAAAATTAAAATCAGATATTTATTTTTTAAAGTTTTTATTATATAAATGTTTTATTTTCTTCCTTTATGTATTATTTTTGTGTGTTTTAATAATTTTTTTATATTTGATATTTTTTTAATGTTTATTTTATTTTAATTTAATTTTTTATTTATTTTTTTAAAATGTTTTATTTTAATTTAATTTAATTTTTTATTTATTATGTTTTAATGTTTGTATTTTTATTATTGATTGATTGATTTATTGTTGTACTGGTTGTTTCAATTTCATTGCAATGTATCACGCATGCTCCCAATTTGATGGTTGATTTTTAGTTTTTTTTTGCAAAGTCTCAAATTGTTTTAGGCTAAAATTTTTAAATAATTATATTTTTAGCATTTGCTATAATGACTCTTTTGTTTAGATATTTATTTTTAAAGTTTAATTTTGTCATAATATTTGATCTCGAAATAGGTTGAAAATATAAGGTTGGTTATATTCGTGATATGTGGTTTTTATTTCATGTTGAAAATTGTTGAAAACTACCAAATGAAAATACAAGGTTGGTTATATTCGTGATATGTGTTTTTTATTTCATGTTGAAAATTGTTGAAAACTACCAAATGACTTTTTTGTTTAGATATTTATTTTTAGAGTTTAATTTAGTCATGATATTTGATCTCGAAATAGGTTGAAAATATAAGATTGGTTATTGTGACAGCCTCATTAGAGTTAACAAGTATTAACTAGTTAAAGACTTTTATTATTTTAAATTTCTGGCAAAGGAAAAAGACTTGAAGCTTTATTGTAGATAAAAAAAACAAATTATTTTATTGAGAATAATTAAAGTAGGAGGACTAGTTAATGAAAAGAAAAATCTTTTAAGCTGTTGGTAAAAAGTTTCCAAGAATAGCAGGTGGTTGGGAACAGTTGGAGAAACAATTACCCTCTCCTTTGAGGATAAAATTGGATCCCAGGAGAGGAGAGGGGGTTCTATAATTTTTGGTAAGGAGGGTGAAGTATTTTCTAGAGCTGGTGGAGGTCCAGTTGAAAATAGCTTCTGCAACCCTTGTGAACCAGATCATTTGATTGTGACTGGATTGGTCATCCAGAGGTCACAGCAAAAATTTTCCACTGTTGCCCGTGGCACTGTCCAGATTCTGGGGCTAGGGGGCAAGCAGAGGACGTAATAGCCTCCCTTGATGGTTGGGAGGACAACAGCTTAAATTTCTATGAATGCAGATAAGTATACTGTCCATTTAAGTATTTATTTGATAATGAACTTTGTATGGAAGTCTATCGTAAGAGAGGGTTGTGTAATACACAGCCTGTTAGATTATAAATGAATATATACAAATTATGAGATGCATAAACAGAATGTAGCGGAACTGTAGAGATATTTCCTACTGTTTTCCTAATGGAATAGAGAAATTCGTTAGTGAAATATATATTCTGCTATTTTTCGTTATCTATAGTGTTTATTAATAAAATAGAGAAATCTGTTAGTGAAATATATTTGCGATATTTTGTGATCTATAGTGTTTATTAATGGAAGAAAGAATTTCGTTAGTGAAGTATAAATAAGTCTATATTTTTCTATCCACAGTGTCTATTCGTAGCATGTGATAGACAGTAGAATAAATAGCAAGTATAGTGACCACGATACAGTTAATTAGTATATTAGCAAAACTACAATATTCCCTGTAGGAATGATGGTAAGCAATTTATATGCGCAAAATATAAACCATGTCATGTAAACCCTTACAGACAGAGAACTGTTGAAGGGCGATGAGATACATACTTTCTTTCCTTTTCTAAGTGACAGTACGAAACAAATAAAGAAATAGGAAATAATATTAGGTGCTTGCAAAACGAAAATTTGTACATTGCATTACTAACAAAGAAAAAAAACACGCACAACAAAACTATGTTCAAGCATGCAGGTAGGCAGATCTTAAGAGATCGAAGTTACAACTCCGAGACAATGTAACGACAAACCTTGCAACAGACAAAGAGTTGAATGAATATCATTTAAGTATACTAAGTAAACAATGTCATTTGGTTCTCAAAGAACATAACAACCGGCCGAGTATATCACCGAAACCTCGGAAACAACATGCATAGGGTTTAAGTTTACAGAACCGTCCAGGAGTAAACCCCCTTTCCTAAAAAAAAAAGAATTATTACTTAAATAAATAAATAAAACAGTCTCCTATAGGGCAGAGCTCCTCAAAGCTTTGAGAAACCCTAAAACCGGTGGGCAAACCCTCATTGGAAAACGAAGATTACTAGAAGTCAAAAACTAGGCCTCGACAGAGAAATTTGGAGAGGGCTTAGCCCTTTGGAAAACTCAAATACCTGTTGCAATGGAGCGAAAGTTTGTGAGCTGAGGTAGACACGGAGATTGCCAGGCGAAGGTTAGAGACTAAGGGATAAACTCCTCGTACCTTCAAAAGGAGGAGCAACCAGTCATCGAATTAATAACTGTAAGGGTTTTGGTAAAAATCGAGTGTGATAACCTAAACCCTTTACTTTAATTCACGGAAAAAAACTAAATAATAATAATAATAAATAAGTACCTGTATGAAATAATAGTCGGGGCCATCTATGAAAGCCATGAGCCATAGGATTAGTCCTCTGACTGGAAAGAAAGGGAATTAAATCATGCAATGAGCTTAAAATGGGCGGACTGGAAGCGTGTACTTACCCTCAGCATTGCGGAAGTAGCTGCAGCTCTCTGTGGAAGTCATGCTCAGGGGCTGGACCCGTACGTAAGTGGTCTTTTGCACATTTAAAACCCTGTAAGAGTATATTGGAGGATTCAATCCGTTTTCAAGCAAGAAAAACAAAAAGAATTCGAAATAGCTAGTTGAGAACTAAGTTTAGAACTGTGGATGAACGCAGCCAGAGATCCAAACCTGAATTATATATAGGACCTGGCGGAGTCTGCAACATATCGAAATCAAGTTTGAGAAAATGCCATTAGAAACCTAAGACAAACGAAAAATTCATGGAGCTCATTGTGAGACTGGCAGGGTACGCCGAGCCTAAACCCCTCCCGCTCACAGACTAACAATTGAACCAGAAACCCTCCGATTTCACTGTCTACTGGCAATGGACGTCGTAGTTTCTCTTTTCTCCCTTGGAGGGAAATGAATAATCCCGAGTTGTATTGTGACACATGTAAACAGTACCGCCGAAAATCGAGCGCAAATGACAGATTGTCATTCGGAGGGTGGATTCAATGCCAGGTGGAGTGACACATTCCAAGGCTCACTAATAGGTAGCAGAACAATAAATGTTACAGATGGCACATTCACCATAGGTACAATTCATATGCGGAAAAAATTCTATATTGCTAGTTGAAGTATTATATATATATATATATATATATATATATATATATATATATATATATATATATATATATATATATATATATATATATATATATATATTGTGCCATATCTTTATTACTCATAACTTTGATTAGCCAAAAGCTTACTCGAGCTAATGTATAAGATCGAACCAATGTGTGGATTCCTGTTAAAATCATGTGCTCATGAATCTGTCCAAATGTACGAGTAATGTGATGTGGATGTGTTGACAGTTAGAAGTACGTAAAAGTTATATTTTTTTTTTATGATGGTAATTTAATGTTCATAGAAGTGACAAGTGGTATCAGAGAAAGTTGCTACACTGGGATCCTAAGGGTCTACTAACAGTGAAGTTGTGCATGTGTTTAGTGCACTGAGAGGAATCATGTGAAATGAGGGAAGTTGAAGCGTCGCAGTCACAACCAGAAGTCCCAACAGTCATGAATCCAGAAATGTGGGTTCAACTAACCGTTGAACAACATCAAAAGACGAGTCAATTACTTGAAGAACAATAGCAACAAACTGTATTCTTGCTAAATACAGTGCAGCAACTACAAGAAGAGATGATGAGGGTCTAGAAGGAAAATGAGAGGTTGTTGCAAGATCAAGAAAAGATCTTAAAAATTTTATCTGACAAACAAAATCAGGAGATGGGACATCCCAGTACGGAGAAAGAATTGTCAACGGAATAAGAGGAAAAGAAAACTAGAAACAACACCAAACGCAGGACTGAAAAGAGTCCCTCCCAAAAGAGAAAAAACAAGAATTATAATGAGGCAGAGTCAGGTAATGTGTCTGACCAGCAAGATCCTAAGAGGCAGAAAGTAGAACTGTAAGGGGAGTTTCGTAAAATCAAGCCACCAACATTTGATGGTGAGGCGGAAGAGGTGGCTGAAGCATGGCTGATCAATATAAATAAATACTTTCAGGTATATGAATACAGCAACAATTTGAAGGCCATATTGGCTATATACCAGTTACGAGAAAAAGCCACCCTGTGGTGGGAGGAGGTGAAAAACGTACGCAGCATTGACGAGCGAGATATCACATGGGAACTGTTTCAGCAATATTTTAAGGACAAGTATTTGACAGAAATATTTTATGATGACAAGGCTAAGGATTTCCATGATCTTCAATTGGGACAAATGACCATGGATGAGTATGTCAGAAAATTTACCTCCTTGTTACGTTACATTCCTTATCTCCAAGAAGAAAAAGCCAAGGTTCAGAGGTTCTTAAGCAGTTTACCTGCTCATATGAGAGAGCGGATAGAATTTGTTAACCCTCAGACCCTAGATGAGGCTATCCATAAGGCACGAATGTGCTATCAGCAGAGTAAAGCCAAGGGTGAAGGAGGAAAAAGCTGGTAGCCAAGGAAAAATCAGAAAAAATAATTCTACTTTCAAAAGTAGTAATAGCAGTCACTTTAAAGGCTCAACACGGAACTCCATCAGCAAGCAGTTTGGTAAAAATCATCAAAGAACCAAGTGGCCAGCAGAGGAGAAGCCCACAGAAGCATCCAACAAGCCAGATCAGGGGCAAATTTCAAAACCTCCCCTACAATGTTGGGGCTGTGGAGAGGCTCATTCCTACAAAAATTTCCCCCAACGGAATACAAATGAGACTGTAGCAAATCTGCAAGAGGCATCTACAGTGGGAGATGTGGCGCGAAATGTACCTCACATAAATGCAGCCTTGGAGGACCGACAGGTTGATTTCCAGCCCACGATGATTGAATTGGAAGGTACTATACTAACCAAACCTGTTTCGATTTTAGTATATCCTGGAGCAAGTTTAAGTTATGTAAGTCCTAAAATAGTGGAATCATGCAAATTAAAAGAGAAGAAATTTAAGAGCTCCTGGTTAGTTCAATTAGCTACCGGGGCAAAGCGTAAGGTAACTGCGAAAATTCCTAACTGTATTTTGGAAGTAGCAGAGTAGCAGTTACAAGTAGACTTAAATATCTTACCATTGGGATCTTATGACATGTTATTGGGAATGGATTGGCTGGAAAGACACTGGACCCTAGTGGACGGCAAAGAAAAGGTCATTCATTTCAGAATGCAAGATGGTACGCGTAAAGAAATTCAAAGAATTAAAAAACCAGTACAACTACGTCCAATAACAGCATCTCAAATGGGCAAGTGTATCAGAAAAGGATGTCATTTGTATGCCATCCAAGTAGGGTATGCAGATTCCAAGGAAAAAGCTCCAATAATGGAGGATAATCCTATGGTACAGGAATTTTTGGATGTGTTTCCAGAATACATTCCCGGATTGCCACCTAAGAGGGATATTGATTTCACCATTGAATTGCTGCCAGGAGCCACTCCGGTGTCAAGAGCGCCTTATAGAATGAGTGTCCCAGAATTAACAGAGCTAAAGATGCAGTTGTAGGAATTGATGGACAAAGTCTATATCCGCCCAAGTGTGTCTCCTTGGGGAGCACCAGTCCTTTTTGTTAAGAAGAAAGATGGAACCCTATGCATGTGCATGGACTATAGGCAGCTTAATAAGCTGACGGTTAAGAACAAATACCCCTTACCAAGAATCGATGACCTATTCGACCAGGTGAGAGGGGCTAAGGTGTTCTCTAAGATAGATCTAAGATTCGGGTATCATCAGATTCAGATCAAGGATGAGGACATCTGCAAAACAACCTTCCGCACACGTTATGGGCATTATGAGTTTGTGGTGCTGCCTTTTGGCTTGAAAAATGCACTAGCAACCTTTATGAGGTTGATGAATGGCATCTTTCATCAGTTTTTGGATAATTTTGTACTTATTTTCATAGATGACATACTAGTATATTCAAAAAGCAAGGAAGAACATAAAGAACATTTAAGAATAGTTTTGGAAATGCTGAGGAAACATCATCTTTATGCTAATTTTAGAAAATGTGATTTCTTTAAATCAGAAATCCAATACTTGGGACATGTTATATCAGCTGAGGGGATAGTTGTAGACCCCGAGAAGATCAAAACTATTATGGAATGGCAGGTACCTCAGAATGTGGTGGACATTAGATCATTTATGGGTCTAGCTGGATATTATAGAAGGTTTATAGAAGGGTTTTCTAGGATTTATTTTCCCATTACATCTTTGCAAAAGAAAGGAAAGCCTTTTAAATGGATTGATGAATGTCAGAACAGCTTCGAAAAGCTGAAAAAACTCCTAACCACAGCACCAGTACTGATGGTAGCTGACCTCGGAAAAGACTATGAGGATTGCACCGATGCCAGCAAAGTAGGAGTTGGTGCAATATTAACTCAAGAGGGCAAAGTGGTAGCTTACGAGCCTAGAAAGATGAAAGAGCATGAACAAAAATATTCTGCTTATGATTTGGAACTCACAGCAGTGGTGCATGCTCTCAGAGTATGGAGGCATTACCTGTTGGGTAAAAGATTTATACTTAAAACAGACCATAGCAACTTGACTAATTATTTCAAGCAGGCGGATTTAAATTCTAGACAGGCAAGATGGAATGCCTTTTTGAGTGAATTTGACATGGAAATACAACATGTTAAGGGGAAGGAAAACCGGGTTGCAGATGCATTGAGAATAAAACTGCATGGTACTTATGCCTTATATTACAATTAGCCAGCAAGTAAACTGTTGGAACAGTTACAAGGAGAAGCACAGAAAGACCCGGAATACCAATATTTGTGGTAGCAAATGGAGGATAATGAAAAGCAAGGTAAGTCAATAGATTTTGGAAAGAACAAATATCAGGTTTTGACCTTTCGCGGAAGAATCTATGTACCTAATTGTACAGGTCTTAAGGAGTTAATCTTGAATTAATACCAGTGCAACAATTGCGTTGGCCATCCAGGCTATAAAAAAATGCTCACTGCAATAAGAAAGGTATATTATTGGCCAAGTATGCGAAAGAATATTGCCAAATATCTAAGCAAATGTTTGGAATTTCGGCAAGTTAAAGTGGAGCATCAGCATCCTACAGGACTACTGCAGCCCATACCCATTCCTGAGTGGAAGTGGGAGGTTATCTCCTTGGACTTTATTATAGGACTACCACGAACAAAGAAGCAGAATGATTCCATCATGGTGGTAGTAGACAGATTGAGAAAATCTGCCCATTTCATACCTGTACAATCTACATACAAGACGGTACAGATTGCAGACATATTTATGAAGGAAATCGTTAGGTTGCATGGCATACCTAAGACTGTAATTTTAGATCGGGATGTTAAGTTTACATCCGCATTCTGGAAAACCTTGTTTTCTGGTGTGGGAACTCAGATACACTTTAGTACTTCCTATCATCCTCAAACCGATGGGCAGACGGAGCGGGTCAACCAAGTTCTGGAAGACATGCTGCGCATGTATGTGATGCAGCGACCGACCAAGGGGGAGGATTACTTGCATCTGGTTGAGTTTGCCTACAACAACAGGTATTAGGAATCTTTAAAAATGATTCCCTTTGAGGCATTGTACGGGAGGCAATTTCATACACCTTTAAACTGGAGCAGTCCAGAAACGAAATTAATATTGGGACCTGAAATGTTGGCTGATATGGAAGCTGAAGTCAAAAGAATAAGGCAGAATCTGAAGGCTGCATAGGATAGACAAAAGATGTACGCAAACAAGAAAAGTTCCTACCATGAATTCGCAGTAGTAGATCACGTATATGTAAGAATTAAGCCCAAGAGGAGTACCATGAGATGGACCTCCTGTGCCAAATTGGCTCCCCGGTACTGTGGACCCTTCCAAATACTGGAAAGGGTGGGACCAGTAGCTTATAGATTGGCCTTACCCAGTCATATTCAAGTACATAATGTATTCCATGTGTCCTTACTGAAGTGATATGTACATGATAAAAGGCATGTGATTCATTGGTAAAGTATTCAAGTAGGAAAAGGAATAGGAATCCTAACTTAAGGTTATGGATAAATGTTGCATGCTGACTTGAAAATACTTTGTTTTTCAGGTAGAACCGGACGGCGAGTTTCTGGTCGAGCTGCAACGCATACTTGACAAAAGAGAAATTGAGCTCCGGAAATGACCAATCATCCAGGTAAAAGTGCAGTGGAAGCACTTCAGACTGGATGAAGCTACTTGGGAGGATGAGAAATTTATGCGGGAAGCTTACCCGGAGCTCTTCACAGGGCTGGGATGAGACACCGGGATGGTGTTACTTCCAGGGGGGAGGATGTGACAGCCTCATTAGAGTTAACTAGTATTAACTAGTTAAAGACTTTTATTATTTTAAATTTATGGCAAAGGAAAAACACTTGAAGCTTTATTGTAGATAAAAAAAAAAAATTTATTTTATTGAGAATAATTAAAGTAGGAGGACTAGTTAATGAAAATAAAAATATTTTAAGTTGTTGGTAAAAAGTTTCCAAGAATAGGAGGTGGTTGGGAATAGTTGGAGAAATAGTTACCCTCTCCTCTGAGGATAAAATTGGATCCCAGGAGAGGAGAGGGGGTTCTGTAATTTTAGGTAAGGAGGGTGAAGTATTTTCTAGAGCTGGTGGAGGTCCAGTTGAAAATAGCTTCTGCAACCCTTGTGAACCAGATCATCTGATTGTGACTGGATTGGCCATCCAGAGGTCACAGCAGAAATTTTCCACTGTTGCCCATGGCACCATCCAGATTCTGGGGCTAGGGGGCAAGCGGAGGACGTAATAGCCTCCCTTGATGGTTGGGAGGATAACAGCTTAAATTTCTATGAACACAGATAAGTATACTGTGCATTTAAGTATTTATTTGATAATGAACTTTGTATGGAAGTATATCGTAAGAGAGGGTTGTGGAATACACAGCCTGTTAGATTATAAATGAATATATACAAATTATGAGATGCATAAACAGAAGGTAGCAGAACTGTAGAGAGATTTCCTACTGTTTTCCTAATGGAATAGAGAAATCCGTTAGTGAAATATATATTCTGCTATTTTTCGTTATCTACAGTGTTTATTAATAAAATAGAGAAATATGTTAGTGAAATATATTTGCTAGATGTTTGTATCTATAGTGTTTATTAATGGAAGAAAGAATTCCGTTAGTGAAGTATAAATAAGTCTATATTTTTCTATCAATAGTGTCTATTCGTAGCATGTGATAGATAGTAGAATAAATAGCAAGTATAGTGACCGTGATACAGTTAATTAGTATATTAGCAAAACTACAATATTCCATGTAGGAATGACGGTAAGCAATTTATATGCGTGAAATATAAACCCTGTCATGTAAACCCTTACAGACAGAGAACTGTCGAAGGGCGATGAATGAGATACATATTTTCTTTCCTTTTCTAAGTGACAATACGAAACAAATAAAGAAACAAGAAATAATCTCAGGTGCTTGCAAAATGAAAATCTGTACATTGCATTACTAACAAAGAAAAAAAACACGCACAACAAAACTCTGTTCAAGCATGCAGGTAGGCAGATCTTAAGAGTTCGAAGTTACATCGCCGAGACAATGTAACGACAAACCTTGCAACAGAAAAACAGTTGAACGAATATCATTTAATTATACTAAGTAAACAATGTCATTTGGTTCTCAAAGACCATAACCACCAGCCGAGTATATAACCGAAACCTCGGAAACAACATGCATAGGGTTTAATTTTACAGAACCGTCCAGGGGTAAACCGCCTTTCCTATAAAAAAAAGAATTATTACTTAAATAAAAAAAAAATAGTCTCCTACAGGGCAGAGCTCCTCAAAGCTCTGAGAAACCCCAACACTGGTGGGAAAACCCTCATCGGAAAATGAAGATTATTGGAAGTCAAAAACCAGGCCTCGACAGAGAAATTTGGAGAGGGCTTAGCCCTTTGGAAAACTCAAATACTTGTTGCAATGGAGCGAAAGTTTGTCAGCCAAGGTAGACGCGGAGATTTCCAGCCGAAGGTTAGAGACTAAGGGATAAACTCCTCATACCTGCAAAAGGAGGAGCGACCAGTCATCAAATTAATAACTGTAAGGGTTTTTGGTAAAAATCAAGTGTGATACCCTAAACCCTTTAATTTAATTCACGAAAAAAAAAGGTACCTGTATGAAATATTAGTCGAGGCCATCTGTGAAAGCCATGAGCCATAGGATTAGTCCTCTGACTGGAAAGAAAGGGAATTAAATTATGCAATGAGCTTAAAATGGGTGGACTAGAAGCATGTAATTACCCTTAGCATTGTGGAAGTAGCTGCAGCTCTCTGTGGAAGTCATGCTCAGGGGCTGGACCCGTACGTAAGTGGTCTTTTGCATAGTTAAAACCCTGTAAGAGTAGATTGGAGGAGTCAATCCGTTTTCAAGCAAGAAAAACAAAAATCATTCGAAATAGCTAGTTGAGAACTAAGTTTAGAACTGCGAATGAACGCAGCCGGAGATCCAAACCTGAATTATATATAGGACCTGGCGGAGTCTGCAACATCTTGAAATCAAGTTTGAGAAAATGCCATTAGAAACCCAAGACAAACGAAAAATTCGTGGAGCTCACTCTGAGATTGGCAGAGTACGCTGAGCCTAAACCCCTCCCACTCACAAACTAACAGTCGAACCAGAAACCCTCCGAGTTCAATTTCTACTGGCAATGGACGTCGTAGTTTCTCTTTTCTCCCTTGGAGGGAAATGAAGAATCTCGAGGTGTATTGTGACACATGTAAACAGTACCGCCGGAAATCGAGCGCAAATGACAGACTGTAATTCGAAGGGTAGATTCAATGCCAGGTGGAGCGACACATTCCAAGGCTCACTAATTGGTAGCAGAACAATAAATGTGACAGATGGCGCATTCACCATAGGTACAATTCATATGCGGAAAAAATTCTATATTGCTGGTTGAAGTATTATATATATATATATATATGAAGTATTATATATATATATATATATATAGTGCCAGATCTTTATGACTCATAACTTTGATTAGCCAAAAGCTTACTCGAGATAATGTATAAGATCAAACCAATGTGTGGATTCCCGTTAAAATCATGTGCTCATGAATCTGTCCAAATGTACGAGTAATGTGATATGGATGTGTTGACAGTTAGAAGTAAGTAAAAGTTAATTTTTTTTTTATGATGGTAATTTAATGTTGATAGAAGTGAAAGTTATAGTCATGATATTTGTTTTTAATTCCATGCTCAGTCATGATATGTAAACAATTATTGGAATACTATTAGAATTTTTAGTTTTTTTTTGTAGTCTTGATATTTTATCTTTAAAGTATTGTTAAAAATTATTGAATTTTTTAGTTTTTTTTTGGAGTAGTGATATTTTATTTTCAACATATTGTTGAGATTTATTGGAATTTCAATATTTTTTGGTGTTATGATATTTTACTTTTAATGTTATTGCTTAAAAATGTTGGAATTTTAGCTGTCATCAACACTTATTTTAGTTCATGTTGTTTTTCCATGTTTAATCTGCAAATATTTTAGTTTTCAATGCTATTGTTAAAAACAAAATGTTGATGCAACATCAAGTTGCATGCATTTTTTTCATGTCTTTTGCTAAAAGGAATTTGGTTTTTACTATCATTTTTAAAAAATGTTGAAAATTTACCCAAAACTAAAAAAACGTTGATAGTGCATGTATTTTTTCATGTTTTTTTTTTTGGCAAAAAGTGCTTGAACTGTTGAAAATTTACCCAAAAGAAATGTTGATGTAGGATCAAGTTGCATGTTTTTTTTCATGTTTTTTTGTGCAAATACAATCATTTTTAAAAAATGTTAAATTTTACCCAAAAAAAAAAAAGTAAAGTGAATGCAACATGTGTTTTTTAATGTTTTTGGGAAAAAAAAACATTTGGTTTTTATTCCCACTTTTTTAAAATTTGAAAATTTGAAAAAAAAAACAAATAATAATGCAATTTCAAATTGCATGTGTTTTTTCATATTTTTGGGGGCAAAAGCATTTGGTTTTTTACTGTTATTTTTTAAAAGTTGAAAAATTACCAAATTTAAAAAACAAATGTTGATGCAGCATCAACATTTTGACTCTTTACATGTTTTTTTTTTAAGATTTTTAAAATTTTCTTTTAACTAGAATTATAATTTTGAGGAAATATTTATCATTTTGAATAAAAACGATATTAACAAAAATACGTATAGATAAATGTTTTTCGGATTAATCACATCATTAGGATTTGGTTGATCTTTCAAACCATCTAATGTAGTTCATCCTCATGACAAGGTGAAGAAGGAAACCAATCTCATTGAATAAATAGTAAGGATGTCTAAGGATGTCTCATTGCCGGGTGATAGTTGTTAAAGTTTTAAATTTTTTAAGAAATATTATTAAAGAATAATTAAAAATATAATAATTGAATAAATTATAGTTTTTATAATAAGAGAGCAGCTAAAAATCTATAGATATTTAACTTTTTAAGAAAAATTATTAAAAAATGAGCCAATAAATAATCAAGAATAATAAAAAATAAATAATTTAATAAAATGATCAATTATTATATTAAGCAGAGCCCTAGGGGGTATATATATATATATATATGAATGATAAATAAAAATTATAGTAGAAAGTTAAGAATCATATTAAAAAAAAAAAAAAAAAAAAAAAGAGAAAAGCTAAAAGAGCGAAGGGAATAAAACCAAAGCTAGAAGAAAGAAAAACAAAAGGAAAAAGAAAGAAAACAAAAGGTGAAAAGAATCCAACACAATGGGGAGAAATCACCTAGAGAGGGCCAGAGTCCAACTCTTACTCAGTTTCCACCCATCATCTCTGTTGAGATTCTTGGGATGCCTTTCAATTTCAATAGCCTCCCTCGGCTTCCTATGATGGAAATGATCCACCTTAGCAATGACTTTGGAGTTTTCAATGCAAACACGGTGACACGATTTTTCAGCATGTTTCGCAAGAGCAGAAGTACGAGACCGATTGTGCCAAATGTCAGCCGCATGCTCCTAGATTCTCTGTCTAATGGATTAACTTGTTTCCCCAATACATGGAGTACCACGGGAACAGGGAACCATATAAACCCCTTTTAAGTCCTTTGGGTCTATAGGATCCTTGACAAATCCAAGAGAATTCTTAATGGTACAGCGAGGTTTGAACAAAGAGGAGACATTATTTCTCATAAGGACATGGACAATCCTATCAGTGGTCCCTTGGATAAAGGGAAGATTAACCTTGGATATAGGATCTATTCGAGTAGACTTGTCTCTTAAGACTTTAGAGGCTTTTTGAAAGGCCTTAAGACCTTGAGACTTACTATACCCATTCCTCTCAAACACATCAATAAGATGGGATTTCTCTGATTCCAAGTGACTATCATCAGATATTCTAAGGATCCTATAGAGCCAAATGACTTAAAATGGGTTTATATGGTTCCTTGTTCCTATGGTACTCCATATATTGGGGAAACTGGTCAATCCATTAGACAGAGAATCTAGAAGCATGTGGCTGACATTAGGCACAATTGATCTCTCACTTCTGCTCTTGTGGAACATGTTGAAAAATCGTGTCACCATGTTTGCATTGAAGACTCCAAAGTCATTTCTACGGTGGATCATTTCCATCATGGGAATATGAGGGAGGCCATTGAAATTGAGAGGCATCCCAAGAATCTCAACAGAGATGATGGGTGGAAACTAAGTAAGAGTTGGACTCCGACCCTCTCCAGGTGATTTCTCCCTCTTGTGTTGGATTATTTTCGCCTTTTCTTTTTTTTCTTTTGCCTTTTGTTTTTCTTTCTTCTAGCTTTGGTTTTATTCCCGCCCCTTTGCTCTTTTAGCTTTTCTCCTTTTTAATTTTATTTTAATTTTATTTTTTTATATGATTATTAACTATATATATATATATAGATATATACTCTCTGCTTAATATAATAATTCATCATTTTATTAAAGTATTATTTTTTATTATTCTTGATTATTTATTGGCCTCTTTTTCAATATTTTTCTTAAAAACTTAAGTATTTTAGGATTTTTCCTTGTTCCCTTATTATAAAAACTATAATTTATTCAATTTATTAAATTAATATATTTTTAATTATTCTTTAAGAATATTTCTTAAAAACTTAATTTTTTTTAATTTTGATATTATTAACTAACCATATCAATTAACCGTTAGTTTTTATTCACATTGTTCTAAAGATGAACCACATTAAATGGTTCGAAACATCGACCAAATCCTATTGATATGATTAATCCAAAAACACATGTATATACATTATAAATCACAAAAATCTTAGATCTAACAAAAATACATATAATAAATAATAAAATCAAATGTAATATAATAAAAAACTTAAAAAAAACTCCTATGTAAAAAGTTTCTTATTCCCATATCAAATTTATACCTTGCTCGCATCAAATAAATATGTAAATTATGTTCATTCACAGAAACAAATATTAGAACTTAAAAACGACCTTTTAACATAGCGTGTGATGTACATTTTAAAGATACAAAACCCCAAAAAAAAATAAAGTGGGGAAAGTAAGGCCTCCGATTGAAATATCTCGTGACTAGTCCATACATCAATTGGCATGACCATGACTTTTGCATAAAAGCTTTGAAAATTTTATTTACCATTTCAAATGCTTAATCTTGCTATCTTTGTTTGTTTGACCACATATAATTAAGCATATATCCACTTTTAAATATATAAATTTATTTTAAATTAATGGAATGGAATGGGTAAATGGCCACCAAGGTTGATATGGATAAGGAAAACTAAATTCATGGAGATGCAATTTTTTTTTCAAATTTTACACTAGAAAATAAGTTTGCATATCTAGAATTTTTTAATTTTTCAAATGTTTATTTATACAGTTATTTAAAATTTGTTAAAGCCTGCATTATTTAAATGTTTTGTATAGTTATTAATTTTTATTTTTTTTTGGGTAATATGAGCAAAATTTCAACTTTTGATGACAGACGGACAAATGCTCCTTGCTCAATGAACCCTAAAATAATACCACCCTAGATCCATCGAACGTAGGATCTAGGGCAGAGAGGGATCAAATTCTTAGAGGTGAAAACCTTTTCGTTTTACAGATCGAGATATTTTTAATTGTTTATTTATACATTTATTTAAATTTTTTTATGAGCCCGTATTTGTTTTCCAAGGAAAAAATCTGCAACTTTCTATTAAAAATTAATGAAGAGTTACATTTTGTAGATGCAATTAAGAATTCAAGATGCCCCTAGGGCCCGTGTGCTCAGGCACACATCGTAGCGAGGCTACCAAAGAAATTACATATTGCCAGTAGGGCTGGGATTTTCACGCTTTCCTTTTCTCTTTTAGACGATTTGCCAATTCCCTGAATGAAGGGAGGAAGGAACCAAGGACAACTCATTGTTCCTTGTAGTGTTCTCTTTGTCTGAGCCTGAACTTTCAGATACATGCGCTCTCTTGTTTGCACCTGAAATTTCAGCGGATCGAACTTCAGTTGGCATATAATCCTCCATGGGGTGTGCCGACTGAACCGTCGTGTTGGGTTCAACAAGTTCTTGTAATTCATATTCTTATATCCCTCGATCGGTTGCATGTTATTTACTCTCATTTTGGATGGGTATATCCCCTTCTTCTTCTTTCTCTTGCTCTGGTCCACCTGAGGGGAACTACCATCCTTTGGTTACATTCCCTGTTTTCTTCTTTTTTTGCATCGAGACATGTGTTTTGCAAATGACCAGTTTTCCTATATATTTTGAACCTAAATGCAATGTTTTCATAATCCAGCTATTGCATCCATTTTTGCTGATTATGTATTAGGTGCATGCTTTCCAAGAGCCCCTTGCTGAGATCCACTATCACACATATTCGTGCGAAAGTGAAGATTCCTTCCTCTAATTGTTGGATGTATGTTTTGATGTATCTCTCGATGTCGTTACCAATACCTTCTAATACACTTTCATTCCAAAAAGGAAGCAAGAGATTGTACAACTGGACCTAGACCAACATTCTAGTTATCTCCATCGTTTTTGCTTCAAAATCTGGGTGCCACGGTGTGATGAATAGTCCGGTAGAGCCCCAGAACCATGGTCCTGCCTTAAGGATGATACCTCTGGCTTCGTGTGAATGAAACTAGAGTATAAAATACCCCTTATAACAGAGGTGGATGTCACAATCCATGGTCTAGTTGGTAAATATCCAATGAAAAAGATCCATTGATTTTGGCAAGTAGCAGTTACATCTGCATATTATTGCCTGTGATTCAAAAGTGGAGCGATGTTCATCAATCTCTGGCACATCAATGTTGGCGAGTAGCAGTTACATCTGCATATTATTTCCTGTGATTCAAAAGTGGAATGATGTTCATCAATCTCTGGTGCATCAATGTTCAGTTCTGACACACAATTTGATTGCTCCACAATATATGGTTTGGGAGTATTCTTTGTCGGTTCAGGAGTTGTTGTTGCTTTGTTTTTCCGCTATAGTATATTCTTTTATGAGGGACCATTTGGGGATTCATATTTGGATATGTTGGCTCCCATCGTGTGTCTGTGAACACTATTATGTTCAGATCTAGCAGATGTGTTTGCTCCTGTAGAACCACCTTTGAGTCTTAAATTAAGAACTATCGAGAAATTCCTTTGGATGTGGTAATCTTTTAATTGAGATTCTCCATGTAGTGTTTTCCAAAAAAAATAAGGCTTTCTTTTTGTAGTTGGGATGCCTATAAAATATTGAATTTTTTTCCTTCAAATCTGTAACCAACTTCAAATTCTGTACCCAAAAAATTTTAGATTTCCCATCCAAAGTTTGAACAAAAAAACTGAAAACGGATCTCAACATCATTGATCCACACCCTCTTCTATCGACATTGGAAATTTTCCCGCAAAACCCGAGGACAAACACCTCCACGAGAGCTGTCTCGAGGTCTAAGAGACCCAAAACCATCACACAGGGGCATCGCATGGGTGGGTACATCCCCGCTACTCCCCCACAAGCTATGCCACAAAAGAAGAAATTTGTGGTTCTATCTCCAAATTTTCCCTCGCAGCGAACAAAGGAGTCCATTCCTTACAATATCCAAGAATTACAAAAAAGAACAGTGTAAGAAACGAAGTAATCAGAGATTTGGGATTAGAGGTAACCAATATGTTCGTGCCCTTTGGGTTCGGCTGGACCAACGCATCACTAGGAGAGCCCCTTCACCTATTGCCCTGTGCCTTGATTGCAATCTAGACAGAGTGCTTGCAGAGAGGTAGCGGCCGTAAGCAGGAGAAACCTCTGTCGATCCACCCCTACCATCCAACGGACAACTCATAGATTGATCCGTCGTTTGCCTTTTTTGGGCTCCTGTCCATGTGCGTACTCCCCCAGCCTTCTTCGCCAACTTAAGGCTATATGGATCTATCAGCTAGATCCAAATCTCGTTGTCGAAAGGGGCTAAATAGTGTTAGGTGTCTGCAGCCCTACATCCCGACAACCCTCTATGCGAATCCTCGCGAAATGCAGGGTCTATGCTTCGTCGGTGGTTATTGCAAGACTCGACTCCTTAATGGTTGTTAGCTTCTCTTGATACGGATCGCAACCTTGGATAACCTCTGTCACGGAACTTGAGCACCTGGATGAGCTAACCGTAAGAGTGCTCTCCGCAGCCATGGTCATCTCCTCTTATGAGCCCACATTAAATGTTTTGTATAATTATTTAAATCTTTTCACTTTAAATTTTTTAAAAATCATAAGTAAAATTTCAACTTTAATAAGAAAAGAGACTCTTACCCATCATATTGTAAAATACCCCACTTACACATCATATTGTAGAATTCTGAATATCAAAAGATGCATAGTTCCATCGTATTTTAGAATGCACCTCTTTATATCAAAGGTGTTTAATTTTAACTTCAACTGCAGCAACACAGATAAGGACAAACACAAAAGGAATTTGTCTGGAGCATGCCATCCAGAAATTAAAATCTACATTTAATAAAGCCTGCAAGTTGTTGATTAATGGCTCTGCAACAGCCGCTTGAACATTGAAGAGATTGTGGTTCCAAACCACGCAACCAGAAAACTTAAATGCAGTTCTCGCCGCCTTCTTAATTCCTACAACCACCACATTCAAAGCTCAGATATTTACCCACCAGTTTTTACCACGTGGCTTTGCATGATTCGTTCAGGTTTCACTTGGCTAGTTCACACAGTTGGAGAAATCAGACCCGAAAACTATTAGGGTGGATTTAATTTGGAATTCGCATAACACTTTGGGCCTATGTCAGCATTCCATTTTGGAACGCGAAGACCCTTTTTTCAATAGAGTTTGATTTATGGTTGAAGTCCGTGAAAGTTTTATAATTTTTTTAAAAACCTTCAGTAAAAGTTTTTTTTAGTAAGGTTAATATATATTATAAATGTTTTTAACATTTATAATATATATATGTAGTGTTTTATTTTTAAAAGTTATGTTCTAGAAAGTTTAAAAGGCCCGAAAGCCAAAACAAAAAAAAGGGTCGTGAATGTAATTTTTATTTACTGTGTAATTTTTTTTATTATTAAAAGTTTTTTTTACACAGCAGTGTGTATAAAAAGGAAAAGACAGAGTGTAATTTTTTTTTAGAACAAGTGTATGCACAGTAGTGCGAAAGTAAAAAAAACACAGCAGAGTGTTTTAGAGACAGAGTATTTTCTGTGTGAGACAGAGAAGAGTTTTGCTTGGCACTGTGTCTTGTAACAGTCCAGCATCTTGTAATCCCTCATAGAGGAAGAAGTTTTTTTTATATGTAATAGATTTTTACTGTGAATGAAATAGAATTTTTTTAGTGTTGAACTCTGTCTCCTTTGAGTGAAATTTTTAATATTTTCTCTGTGTAGAAGAGGGGAGTTTTATTCTCCATTTATTGTGCTGGAATTTTCAATATTCCAACATGGTATCGGAGCTAGTCCAGGCTCTTTGAAGATCAAAGAAGCTAAAGGAAAGGAGTTCTTTATTGCAACAGCTTCTCCAGCAGTGTGAAGACTCAGCCAAAAATAATCCAAAGGTATTTCTCTATACAGTTTAGTGTGTTACTGTTGTAGAACAGTTAGTCATTTTATATACACAGTCAAGTGTTTTTTGAATCATAGTTAAGAGTGCAGAATGGCTAGAGCCAGCACTGGTATGGGTATGGGAAATATCCATCTCCCAATGTTTAATGGGAAAAATTATGACTACTGGTCAATAACTATGAGAGAATTATTTGTCTCCCAAGACTTATGGAAATTTGTTGAGGAAGGCTTTGAAGACCCAGCAAATGAACATGAGTTTAATATGTTAACTCAGGCAGAAAGAGAGATGTTGAAGAGCAATAAGAAGAAAGCCTCCAAAGCTCTTTTCTTTTTGTATCAAGTAGTGCATGAGAGTGTGTTTCCGAGGATAGCAGCAGCCAAGAGATCTAGAGAAGCATGGGAAACTCTCAAGACAGCCTATCAAGGCATGGAAAAAGTGAAGACAACAAAACTTCAGTTGCTGAGGAGAGACTTTGAGACTCTCTGTATGAAAGAGTCAGATACTATTGACTCATTCTTCACTCATGTGATTGGAATGGTCACACAAATAAGATCTCATGGAGAAATTCTTGAAGACAAGAGGATTGGGGAAAAACTCTTGAGAAGTTTACCCTCAATATTTGATGTGATTGTCACCACCATAGAGGAGACTAAGGATCTCACAAAGTTTTCAGTGGATGAGCTACATGCATCACTGATGACCCATGAATAGAGATTGGGTAGGAGTGAAAACTCATCTCTGGAACATGCCTTTAAGACCCAGATGTCATTCGGAAGAGGAAGAGGGCAAGGCAAAGGAAACAAAAGAGGAAGAGGTAGAAGCCAAAACAGAGGTGGAAGGAACAGCCCTTCACATTCACATGGAAGGTGCAACAGTCAAAATCACAGCCACGGCCAAGGCAGCAGCCAACAAAGTGGTCAACAGAATGCTCAAGGAAAAAGGTATGATAAGTCCAATGTCCAATGTTACAATTGTAAAAAATATGGTCATTATGCTAATGAATGTAGAAAGAAGCAGCAAGATATGGCAAATAGAACTAGTGCAAATTTCACTAGAGAAAATATCAACCAAAATAATTTGTTTTTAGCTTGTAATATGGCTGAAGAAAAAAGTGAGGATTTATGGTTTCTAGACTTCGGTTGCAGTAACCATATGACAGGAAACTTAGCAATTTTTTCTATGTTAGATGAGATTGTGAAGTCACAAGTCACACTAGGAACTTATAGCAAAGTTTTTGTTATGGGAAAAGGGATTGTAAATGTTTTAACAAGGAAAGGTGCAAAGAAATCCATAGCAGATGTTTATTATGTTCCAGGAATGAAGTGTAACCTCTTAAGTATTGGACAGCTTGTCCATAAGGGGTATAATGTTTTCTTTGAGGATGATGTTTGTACCATCATGGATAAACCACCCAGCAAACAATGTATTGCTGAAGTGAAGATGACAAGGAATAGGATGTTCCCTCTCAGAATGAGAGCAGACTTGAAGAATGAAGAAAAGATAGCAGCAGTGGCACAAGAGACTTTCCAAAGCGAACCAAAAGATGATAATTGGTTATGGCACTTGAGATTTGGACATCTCAACTTTGGAGGTCTTAATTTGTTGAACAGAAAAGGAATGGTAAGTGGTTTACCATTGATAGAGAAACCAGACATCGTTTGTGAAGGTTGTATCTTGGGGAAACAACACAGAGAAAGTTTTCCTTCCAAGAAATGCATAAGGGCAAAGGCACCCTTAGAAATTTTCCACTCAGATGTATGTGGACCAATGCAAACTCCATCGCTTGCAAGAAACCACTATGTGTTAACATTCATAGATGATTTTACAAGAAAAACTTGGGTTTACTTTTTGAAAAACAAAAGTGAAGTGTTTGAAAAATTTCGCAATTTCAAAGCACTTGTTGAGAACCAGAGTGGGCTGCATATCAAAGTCCTAAGGACTGATAGAGGAGGTGAGTATATCTCTAAAGATTTTCTACGTTTTTGTAGAGAAAATGGTACTCATAAGAAGTTTACAACTAGATATACTCCGCAGCAAAATGGAGTAGCCGAAAAGAAGAATAGAACTATAATGGACATGGCAAGGAGTATGTTAAAGGCAAAGCATTTGCCTAATGATTATTGGGCTGAAGCTGTACATTGTGCAACATACATTTTGAATAGATTCCCTACAAAAGAAGTTATGAACAAAGTATCGGAAGAGGCATGGAGTGGCACAGAGCAAGGTGTCACACACATGAAGCTTTTTGGATGCGTGGCTTATGCACACATACCGGATCAGCTAAGGAAGAAGTTGGACAACAAGGGGGAGAAATGTATTTTCATTGGATACAGTGAGGAATCCAAGACATACAGGTTATACAACCCATAAACCAAGAAGTTTATTGTGAGCAGAGATGTTTAGTTCATTGAAGAGGAAGCTTGGGATGGAAGCATAGAGAAAACAGTGAATGTTAAACATTGTTTATCTCATGATGAAAATGATGATGAATTGGCTGAAATACACTCCCAAACAGCAGCACCAACACAAGAGCAGCAAAGCACACCTTTGAGGAGAAATGAAAGTGCTTCTCCAAGCACACCACAAGGAGGAATTTCAAGTGCTTCTTCAAGCATTTGTACATCTAATGAAAAAGGTAAGAAATTCAGAAATTTGAAAGACATTTATGAACGAGATATAGCAAATGAAGATATCAATTCTTTGTTTTCTTTATATTGTCATGTTGATGATCCTGTTCATTTCGAAGAAGCTATAAAGGATAAGAAATGGATAGAAGCTATGGATGAGGAGATAAATGCCATAGAAAGAAACAAAACTTGGGATTTGGTTGAACTCCCAAAAGGTAAAGATGTCATTGGAGTTAAATGGGTCTACAAGACCAAAAGTAATGCTGAAGGCAAAATAGAGAGACACAAAGCCATACTTGTTGTCAAAGGTTATAAGCAGAAGCATGGGATAGATTATGAGGAAACTTTCGCACTGGTTGCTAGAAAGGAAACCGTGAGAGCAGTGTTGTCCATAGCAACAAAAAAATAGTGGAAAGTTTACCAAATGGACGTGAAGTAAGCATTCCTAAATGGAGTGTTAATGGAAGAGGTTTACATTGAAAAACCTCTCGGATATGAAAATAAAGGCCAACAACACAAAGTATGCAAGTTGAAGAAAGCTCTTTATGGGCTGAAGCAAGCGCCAAGAGCGTGGTACAGTAGGATAGATTCCTATCTACTGGAAAATGGTTTTGAAAAGTGTGAGGGAGAACCCACCCTCTACATCAAAGAAAAACATGGTAAAATGTTGATTGTAGTTTTATATTTTGATGATGTTATTTTCACAGGTAATGATGATTACCTCATTGAAAATTTTAAAACAGTCATGAAAGAAGAATTTGAGACTTACATGGGTTTGTTGAAATACTACTTAGGAATAGAAGTAGAACAAGATGAAAATGGGATTTTTATCTCACAGGAAAAGTATGTTAATGAAGTTCTTGAAAGATTTAATATGCAGGAAAGTAATGCAGCAATCACTCCCACAGTGATGGGATTAAAACTCAACAGAGAGGACAACAACAAGGATTTTGATCCTAGTCTATACAAGAGCATAGTTGGCAGCCTTATGTATTTGACTGCAACTAGGCCTGACATAATGCATGTTGTTAGTTTAATTTCCAGATTCATGGAAAATCCAAAGGATGCACATTGGCAGGCAGCAAAAAGAATTCTGAGGTATGTTAAATGTACTAAAAGGTTTGGTATTTTATATACTGCTTCAGAAAATTCAGATTTAGTTGGATACACTGACAGTGACTGGGCTAGAAGTGTAGATGATCGGAATAGCACTTCTGGTTATGTTTTTCACATGGGTTCAGGAGCCATTTCATGGGCTTCTAAGAAACAACCAATTGTGGCATTGTCTACAGCAGAGGAAGAATATGTGGCAGCTACAGCAGCAGCATGTCAAACAATTTGGATGAGGAGGATGTTAAGAAGTTTGTGCCAAGAGCAGACAAAAGGGACAATGATTTTTTGTGACAATAGCTCAGCTATTGCATTGTCTAAAAATTCAGTTTTTCATAAAAGAACAAAGCACATTGACACCAAGTTTCACTTCATCCGTGAATTGGTTAACAATGGTGAGATAGTTTTGCAACATTGCAGAACATAAGATCAATTTGCAGATATCCTCACAAAGCCACTTACGCAGAAAAGCTTTGAACATTTCAGGAAATGCCTAGGTATGCTAGAAAACCCTGTAGTTGAATTTAAGGGGGAGTGTTGAATTTTAACTTCAACTGCAACAATGCAGAGAAGGACAAACACAAAAGGAATTTTTCTGGAGCACGCCATCCAGAAATTAAAATTTGCATTTAATAAAGCCTGCAAGTTGTTGATTAATGGCTCTGAAATAGCCGCTTGAACATTGAAGAGATTGTGGTTCCAAACCACGCAACCAGAAAACTTAAATGCAGTTCTCGCCGCCTTCTTAATTCCTGCAACCACCACATTCAAAGCTCAGATATTTACCCACTAGTTTTTACCACGTGGCTTTGCATGATTCGTTCGGGTTTCACTTGGCTAGTTCATGCAGTTGAAGAAATCGGACCCGAAAACTATTAGGGTGGATTTAATTTGGAATTCGCATAACACTTTGGGCCTATGTCAGCATTCCATTTTGGAACGCGAAGACCCTTTTTTCAATAGAGTTTGATTTATGGTTGAAGTCCGTGAAAGTTTTATAAAGTTTTTAAAAACCTTCGGTAAAAGTTTTTTTTACTAAGGTTAATATATATTATAAATGTTTTTAACATTTATAATATATATATGTAGTGTTTTATTTTTAAAAGTTATGTTCTGGAAAGTTTAAAAGGCGCGAAAGACAAAACAAAAAAAGGGTCGTGAATGTAATTTTTATTTACTGTGTAATTTTTTTTATTATTAAATTTTTTTTTTACACAGCAGTGTGTATAAAAAGGAAAAGACAAAGTGTAATTTTTTTTTGAGAACAAGTGTATGCACAACAGTGAGTATTTTCTGTGTGAGACAGAGAAGAGTTTTGCTTGGCACTGTGTCTTGTAACAGTCCAGCATCTTGTAATCCCTCATAGAGGAAGAAGTTTTTTTTATATGTAATATATTTTTATTGTGAATGAAATAGAATTTTTTCAGTGTTGAACTCTGTCTCCTTTGAGTGAAATTTTTAATATTTTCTCTGTGTACAAAAGGGGAGTTTTATTCTCCATTTATTGTGCTGAAATTTTCAATATTCCAACAAAAGGATGCATTGATCCATATGCCTGCGCACATTAAAAATATAAACATCAAAGGATGCATAGTTCTATCTGCCTGCGTACATTAAAAAAATAAACATGAGTGGTATTAATTTTTTTGGCCAAAAATGAAAGTATCAGCCAGCAAGCCAAACATAAAGAAAGGTGCACATGTATAGTTGCCTCCATATTGGCACAAACTATGATTCAAATCACAGTAGTGGAGTCATTTTCACATTAACATCAATAGCAAAACAATAACAAAAAAATAAGTAGAAGCACGGCTCTCTCAAACCCCAAATTTATCGCTAATTTTCCTGATTGATTAGCTACAAAACAAAATGTATTTATTTTTAATGAATCATATTTTCCTTTCACCAATAGAATTAACTGGTTATTGTAATTGCAAATTAAGGATCAATCAAAAATCTAGTGAACAATCCTCGAATGAAATTTATGATCCTCAAAGTGTTTAATCAAACAATTTTTAATTTCTTTTAATAATAGAAATATATTCAGGGTTGTTGTCTGAAGACAAACTTATGATTGAGTGAGGAATATGTGCTTTGCACTGCGCTATCAAGAGGGCGAATAATAGAATCAGAAGATAATTACAAGAAATAGAGTGCCTTAAACTGCTATTCTGGCACGCGAAAGTACTCATATTGGCAAGATAATGCTACCTAATGGTATTAGCAACCAAACAGCTGATGCTTCCCCTGGATGTCTGCCAGGAATTGCAGGAGTGAGTGTGGACATTCAAGAATCAAAACTATACAATCCCTTCAAAATCGTGGTCAATTTTTCTTGTGATTCTCACTTCTTCTTTTTTGAACTCTTCTCGACCTGCAAGCGAGCCTGTGTACCTAAAACTACTTTATCAAGCGAGCCTGAAGATCAACCAGCCAGTCTGAATGGGCTGATGCTCATCAAAACTATTGCTCAAATCTGTTTACAGGTTTGGCTACCATTTCATCTAAATTGTGCCCTCTTATAATGATCTGTTTATGTTTTTTTGGATGATACAGGGTGGAGACACAGTTTCTTCTGAGTTATTATGTTACGAGATCTCCACACTCTGAAATTCCACTTGCCACTCTACTATGTATCTCTTTCTTTCTCAGGAATGGTGAACCAGTTATATGTAGCAATGATGTCGTGATGTTTTCTAGCTTTCCACAGCTGAGAACAAAATGTATAAACAAATATACTGGCATATATAATATACAATGTTTTTTTCCTATGAAAAAAAATTCTTGAATATGTAGAAGCCAAGTAAAGAAGCTCGCCTTAAACTATGCGTTCCAAGTCGTATGCAAAGTCAATTCTGTTGGGGTGTCTCAAGACATTGAAAATGGAAAGTATCTGTGATTCATTGAATATGCAAAGTCATATGCATGTCAATGTTGTTTGCACGGGCTCACGATTATTGAAGACAACGGAGGAGTCTTTCGTTCGACGAATCGGGAGCCAATCTCCCGATCCGCCCCTCCGGCGACCCCTCTCTTCTCCGGCGAGCCTTATTTACAAGTCTATTGAGCCATTAATGCCCCTTAAGAGTACCATCGGTGTTTGCATGGTCAGGATGAAGTACACTCTACATCTGCGGATCATCATGCATGGACATGGGCATGGGGCAAGCTCCCGATCAGCCTGCGCCGGCGACCCCTCCCTTCTCCGGCTCGACGGTGGACCCCTTAGCTCTCCTGATGCAATGATGGGATATACGAATACAAGATATACCGTGTACGCATTTAGTTCCAATACTCATTTTAATTTCAAATTTGAAACCCCACCATTAAAATTTTAATTTCTATAATCGTGACCGCCTGGACGGTGCAAGGAAACGCTGTCAGTCCGGCTCTGTGGAGGGTGAAACGAAATGTGGTCTAGTGGTGGCGGTCATGGCGGAGGCGAAGGAAATGCCAAGTTCTCAAGTTGTCAGTGTGGTGGCAACACTGCTTTTGAGATGCAACAAACTTCTCAGGAATTGCACTCACTGCTTTTGAGATGCTGCTGCGCTCACGGCTAGTGTGTGGGATGATAGAATTTTGTGGTGAATTGACCATACTTATAGATAAGCGTTACAGGCAAGTAATGGAGAAAAATTATTGTTATTTACCTCTGCCGTCGAAGTGTTTAAGGCCTCGCTCGCACCTTGTGTCGCAGGTTTGTTATTTATTCATTTGTTGAGTTTTAAAAAATTCGCTATAATTTAGAGTGAAATCCTTTTAGATAAATCAATGTCGGTGAATGAGTTTTAAAAAATTCTCTATAATTTAGAGGGAAATCCTTTTATATAAATCAATGTTTGTGAATGTAGCAGTGAGCATGCGATGGATGGAAATTTCTCTAGTGAGGATCAGTTTATGTTCACAGACTTGGTTGAACTCTATGAGAAGAAAGCAATTGGACACAATTGTCGAGGAACACACACCAACAAGAAGCTGTTGGTCGACTTTCATTCTAGTTTTAATAATATCAGTGACCTACAGGTCATGGACTGTAAAAATGGAACTATTACTCAAAGAGAGCTTTAAATTTTCATTGAATTCTGTTTTTCTGATTTTAGCTTTGTAAATAACTCAAATAACTAGAATCAAAGCAGATTTGCACAAAATATGTGGCCACTACCAAACAATTTGTGTATATATTCGCAATTGTACAATGTATAATGTATTTAATTTTTGGGTTAAAGTTAAAATTTCCAGACGCTGATTTTGTGTTGAAAAAAATTTGGCCATGTTCACGAATTGATGAGCTAAGGACTTATTTAGTCCAAACACTTCCAACATGGGTCAACAAGTTTATGGTTGAGTTCTTTTTTCTAAATATTTTTTATTTCCAATGTTATGTTTTAAGTTTAGACTTTAATTATTTTCAAAAGTGACTTTTTAAGTTTCAAATTTATGGTTATTTTACTATATTAAAAACTATTAGCATATTCATGAAATTTTAAAATATTATAATAAACAAAAATTTAAAACATTGTGACAAAGTTTAGAATTTGGTGAATTTTTAGGCTAAAAGTAAACCAATTTTAAAATAATCAATAAGATTGAATATTATGATATCATCTTAGGAAAGGAAACTAAGAAAACCCACATAAAGGGATTACTTGAAAATTCCAAATACCATTAAAAAATCACTTTTCTCTTTTTTAACTATTATTTATTATTTATTTTAGAAAACTAATTTCAGATGTAAAAGGATCTCCTTATTACATAATTTATTAGTGCAAACAAATGGTTAATGTTTTTCCTATAACTTCTTAATTCCCATGTTTAGAACTCTATATTCGTTATGTTATAAATTTGAAATAATACACCAATACTTGACATACTAATTTCGATGTTCATTGATTTTACATATTTACCGAGAAAAAAAAAAAAAAAGCATCAAGTTCATACTTTTTATTCTCTACATAAATTTAAATTTTTTATGTGGTATAAGCAACATTTAGGTACTAAAATGATGCACAAACACAACCATATAGCCTATACTTTAAAAAATAAAAATCATAGTTGATATAGTTATCACAAATTTCAATAGATAAAAATTATTTAAAGGTTGCACAATTTTGTACATTTTAGTGATTTATTCTATATATAGGTTCATAAGAATTAAAAATCTGTATGCAATTCAAGGGATGTTTCTTTCTTCATATTTCCATTGCATAAAATGTAAAAAGACAATCATAAAATTGTATACCCCATGTAAAAGTAATGTATATTTTGGAAGGGGTTATTTGCTTTCTATCACATGCTTAGGAATAGGTTACATTCTTTTTAATGATTCACTACTACCATATTCATGCATTTGCAAATATTTAAATTTATGTGACATGACTAATACAAAATAATAGTTGACTCAGGAAAATGATTTATTTGGAAAATAAGAGACAGCGGTGGAGAAGTGTTACCAATTGGTATAATAATACAAGCACATATTCCAATGTATGAATGCATGATAAAATTAAAGAAGTCCCAATATCATTCAAAATAAGGCATAAAATTCATCTTGATATATACCTTGGAAGAATTGGATACTTTATCTCAAGAGAACAATGTGACTAAGACTCTAGTAATGGTAGCGCCCCACAAGATAACATATGTATCATAATGAAAATAGGGCCCTACTTTTATAAAGTCATATTTAACTGCTAAAACTAATATACACATGGATAAAATTAAGAAGCCTCCTACATCAAAATCTCCACCCATCTTGAGCTAGTCACTTTCATGGAGGACCTTAAAATAACTAGAATGTTCTTGATGGACTATTCTCAAGTTTTAGCTCCAATCAATGACTTTTTTGTGTCCACAATAACTTCCTTATGTTTTGACAAAAAAATGGGCTCCTTTCTTGATTTTTTACTAGTATGGATATGTTTATTTTTTATATACATTGACTAAATGATTCCTCATTACAAAATCCTTGACAACAGCACAACGCCATGGAGAACATTCTTGTGGATTACGGAATGTCTAGCAGCAAGGGAGCAAGAACCAGAGATTATGGCATAATGTATGCAAGTAAATAACAGAAAGAATTGATTGGATATACAGATAGTGATTTTTCAAGAAGTTTGGATGATCGGAAGAGCACATCCGGTTATGTGTTCCATCTCGGTTTAGGTGTGATAGCATGGGCATCTAAAAAGCATCTTATTGTGACATTATCATCAGCAGAAGCAGAATATGTAGTAGCAACTTCAGCAGCATGTCAAGCAGTATGGTTAAGAAGAGTATTGGATGGACTCAAGCAAAAACAACAAGGATCAACAACAATATACTGTGACAACACATCAGCAATTGCACTATCCAAGAATAGTGTGTTTCATCAAAATAGCAAGCATATTGATACTAGATATCACTTTATTCGAGAACTTGTGAGCAATGGAGAAGTTCACTTGAAGCCTTGTAGAACGAGTGATCAATTGGCTGATATCTTTACAAAGCCATTAGCAGTAGATTTGTTTGAGTTTCACAAAATAAACTTGGGTGTTGTAAGCCTAGCTGAGACATAGACCAGCAGGCATGTTTGAGTTGTCATGAGTTATGTTTTAGTTTAGCGGTCGTAATTAAGGGGGAGTGTTAAAATATATAATTACTTCCTCATGCAGAAGTTAGACAAATAGTTAGGTGAATTAGTTGAGTTGAGTTACAGTTAGATTTGGTGAGTGAGTTAAGCAAGTTGATCAAGTTCAGTTATGTGTGAGAGAGTGTGCATGTCAATTAGATTAAATACCCTTCATGGGTTCATTGTTTTAAGAGAGTTAAATATGATTCAGAATTTTATGATTAATTGAAGAGTCGCAGCTCATTGTTCGTGTGTGAAATATTTGCTTTATTTGTGTGATTGAATCATTTGCTTTACCAACAGCTCGCACCTTGTGTTGCAGGTTTGTTATTTATTCATTCGTTGAGTTTTAAAAATTTTGCTATAATTTAGAGTGCAATCCCTTTAGATAAATCAATGTGGGTGAATGAGTTTTAAAAAATTTCCATCCATCGCGTGCTCACCGTTGCATTCACGGACATTGATTTATATAAAAGGATTGCCCTCTAAATTATAGAGAATTTTTTTAAAATCATTCACCGACATTGATTTATCTAAAGGGATTGCACTCTAAATTATAGCAAATTTTTTAAAACTCAACGAATGAATAAATAACAAACCTGCAACACAAGGTGCTATAGAGGCCTTAAAAACTTCGAGGGCAGAGGTAAATAACAATAAGTTTTCTCCGTTTGCATGCACCCGGTGTGCAAACTCTATAGGTCTTTGGCTGTTTATTACCATCAAACAAAAATCAAATACAAAATGTTAAATAACCATTTATTTTAAAGCTGCGTAAATAGAAACTACAGCATGAAAAGGAAATGTAGCAACAACATTAAATGTGATATATATATATATATATATATTATTCCATCTAAATATTAGATATGTTCTTGTGTATCTAATGGTTTAATTCTTGACAGTAATTTATTGTTATTTAAAATGAAAAATGACATTGTTTTAACATTTCATTGACACACATTTAATATACAGCCTTGTGTGATCCAAATGTTAAATGAGCACCATTTAACCTGCTACACAATCTCTTTTAATATGAGATGATGAGACTGTTGAATAATTTTACCAATAAAGTGAAATGAATACGTTCACCTTTGAATCCACTCTTGAAGGTAGGATGATCTCAAGGGTAAGCTACATGAGAATCGTTGAACAAAGATCACCTTGTCATTTACTGGTGAATGTAGTGCAGGTCAGTGAGCTATGAACGGACCCTGCAAGCTCCACTTCTATATTACTTGGATACTTCAAATTGAATCCTTAGGCTATCGGGAGCGGCTATCCAGCAACCATGGAAGAAATACAGCAAGAAGCCATGTAGTGTTTTGGGCGGTGCAAAACTGAAATTTGAAATTTGAAAATGAGGGCACTCAAATTTGAAATATGAAATAGAGCTAATCGAGAGAGCTAAGGGGTTCACCGTTGTGCTGGAGAAGGGAGGGGTCCTTGGAGCAGGCTGATCGGGAGCTTGCCCCATGCCCATGTCCATGCATGATGATCTGCAGATGTAGAGTGTACTTCAGCCTGACCATGCAGACACCGATGGTACTCTTAAGGGGAATTAATGGGTCAATAGACTTGTAAATAAGGCTCGCCGACGGAAACTGCCTCCGCCTTATCACCGCCACCACCACCTGACCGTCGCAATGATGGGATATGCGAATACAAGATATACCTACCGTGTACGCATTCAATTCCAATACTCATTTGAGTTTTGAATTTGAAACCCCGCCATTAAAATTTTAATTTCTATAACCGTGACCGCCTGGACGGTGCAAGGAAACACTGCCAGTCCGGCTCTCTGGAGGGTGCAACTAAATGTGGTCTAGTGGTGGTGGTCATGGCGGAGGCTAAGGCAATGCCAAGTTCTGAAGTCGTCAGTGTGGTGGAAACACTACTTTTTAGATGCAACAAACTTCTCAAGAATTGTGCTCACTGCTTTTGAGATGCAGCTGCGCTCACAGCAAGTGTGTGGGATGATAGCATTTTGTGGTGAAGTGACCATACTTACAGGTAAGTGTTACAGGAAAGTAACGGAGAAAACTTATTGTTATTTACCTCTGCCGTCGAAGTTTTTAAGGCCTCGCTAGTACCTTGTGTTGCAGGTTTGTTATTTATTCATTCGTTGAGTTTTAAAAAATTTGCTATAACTCAGAGTGCAATCCCTTTAGATAAATCAATGTCGGTGAATGAGTTTCAAAAAATTCTTTATAATTTAGATGGAAATCCTTTTATATAAATCAATGTCCGTGAATGCAGCGGTGAGCACGCGATGGATGGAAATTTTTTAAAACTCATTCACCCACATTGATTTATCTAAAGGGATTGCACTCTAAATTATAGCAAAATTTTTAAAACTCAACGAATGAATAAATAACAAACCAGAAACACAAGGTGCAAGCTGTTGGTAAGGCAGAGGATTCAATCACACAAATAAAGCAAATGTTTCACACACGAACAATGAGCTGCGGCTCTTCAATTAATCATAAAATTATGAATCATAAAACTCTCTTAATACAATGAACCCATGAAGGGTATTTAATCTAATTAACATGCACACACTGTCACTCATAACTGAACTTGATCAACTTGCTTAACTCACTGTCTAACTCACTCACCAAATATAACTGTAACTCAACTCAACTCATTCACCTAACTATCTGTCTAACTTCTGCATGAGGAAGTAATTATATATTTTAACACTCCCCCTTAATTACGACTTCTAAACTAAAACATAATTCATGACAACTCAAACATGCCTGTTGGTCTATGTCTCATCTAGGCTTACAACACCCAAGTTTCTTTTGTGAAACTCAAACAAATCTACTGCTAATGCCTTTGTAAAGATATTAGTCAATTGATCACTCGTTCTACAAGGCTTCAAGTGAACTTCTCCATCGCTCACAAGTTCTCGAATAAAGTGATATCTAGTATCAATATGCTTGCTCTTTTGATGAAACACACTATTCTTGGATAGTGCAATTGCTGATGTGTTGTCATAGTATATCGTTGTTGATCCTTGTTTTTTTTGCTTGAGTCCATCCAATACTCTTCTTAACCATACTGCTTGACACGCTGCTGAAGTTGCTGCTACATATTCTGCTTCTGCTGATGATAATGTCACAATAGGCTGCTTTTTAGATGCCCATGCTATCACACCTAAACCGAGATGGAACACATAACTGGATGTGCTCTTCCGATCATCCAAACTTCTTGCAAAATCACTATCTGTATATCCAAGCAATTCTTTCTGTTCTGTACTTGCATACATTATGCCATAATCTCTGGTTCCTTCTCCCTTGCTGCCAGACATTCCGTAATCCACAAGAATGTTCTCCATGGCGTTGTGCTGTTGTCAAGGATTTTGTAATGAGGAATCATTTAGTCAATTTATATAAAAAATAAGCATATCCATACTAGTAAAAAATCAAGAAAGGAACCCATTTTTTTGTCAAAACATAAGGAAGTTATTGTGGACACAAAAAAGTCATTGATTGGAGCTAAAACTTGAGAATAGTCCATCAAGAACATTCTAGTTATTTTAAGGTCCTCCATGAAAGTGACTAGCTCAAGATGGGTGGAGATTTGATGTAGGAGGCTTCTTAATTTTATCCATGTGTATATTAGTTTTAGCAGCTAAATATGACTTTATAAAACTAGGGCCCTATTTTCATTATGATACATATGATATCTTGTGGGGCGCTACCATTACTAGAGTCTTAGTCACATTGTTCTCTTGAGATAAAGTATCCAATTCTTCCAAGGTATATATCAAGATGAATTTTATGTCTTATTTTGAATGATATTGGGACTTCTTTAGTTTTATCATGCATTCATACATTGGAATATGTGCTTGTATTATTATACCAATTGGTAATACCCCTCCAACCATTGCCTCTTATTTTCCAAATAAATCATTTTCGATTTCAACTATTATTTTGGTATTGTCATGTTGACAGCCAAATATTTGCATGCATGAATATGGTAATAGTAATCATTAACAAAGAATGTAAAGTTATTCCTAAGCATGTGATAGAAAGCAACAAATTCTCCAAAACACATTACTCTTCTTAAGAAGTGGGTAAGTGCAATTTTATGATTGTCTTTTCTAACATTTTAGATGCAATGGAAATATGAAGAAAGAAACATCCCTTGAATTGCATACAGATTTTTAATTCTTATGAACCTATATATAGAATAAATCACTAAAATGTACAAAATTGTGCAACCTTTAAATAATTTTTATCTATTGAAATTTGTGATAGCTATATCAACTATGATTTTTATTTTTTAAAGTATAGGCTATATGGTTGTGTTTGTACATCATTTTAGTACCTAAATGTTGCTTATACCACATAAAAAATTTAAATTTATGTAGAGAATAAAAAGTATGAACTTGATGCTTCTTTTTCTTCTTTTTTTTCGGTAAATAAGTAAAATCAATGAACATCGAAATTAGAATGTCAAGTATTGGTGTATTATTTCAAATTTATAACATAAAGAATATAGAGTTCTAAACATGGGAATTAAAAAGTTATAGGAAAAACATTAACCATTTTTTTGCACTAATAAATTATGTAATAAGGAGATCCTTTTACATCTGAAATTAGTTTTTTAAAATAAATAATAAATAATAGTTAAAAAAGAGAAAAGTGAATTTTTAATGGTATTTGGAATTTTCAAGTAATCCCTTTATGTGGGTTTTCTTAGTTTCCTTTACTAAGATGATATCATAATATTCAATCTTATTGATTATTTTAAAATTGGTTTACTTTTAACCTAAAGATTCACCAAATTCTAAACTTTGTCACAATGTTTTAAATTTTTGTTTATTATAATATTTTAAAGTTTCATGAATATGCTAATAGTTTTTGTTTATTATAATATTTTAAAATTTCATGAATATGCTAATAGTTTTTGTTTATTATAATATTTTAAAATTTCATGAATATGCTAATAGTTTTTAATATAGTAAAATATTTTAATAGGTTTTGTGAGAATATACTTTTACAATTTTAAATTTCATTTTAATTTCTAAAACTTTAATTTTCTAACTCATTGAAATTATTATATTGATTTTATTATGAAATATAGAAATAAAATTTTAATGAAATTCAAATTATTTTTTTATTTTTTTAAAACTTGGATAAATAAAATCAAATCTATTAAAAAATCATTAGTTCAAAAATTATAAATATTTATCCAAAATTTCTATTAAAAACCATCTATAAGAATAAATAACCATAAATTTGAAACTTAAAAGTGGTTAAATAACCATAAATTTGAAACTTAAAACATCACTTTTAAAAATAATTAAAGTCTAAACTTAAAACATAACATTGGAAATAAAAAATATTTAGAAAAAAGAACTCAACCATAAACTTGTTGACCCATGTTGGAAGTGTTTGGACTAAATAAGTCCTTAGCTCATCAATTCGTGAACATGGCCAAATTTTTTTCAGCACAAAATCAGCGTTTGGAAATTTTAATTTTAACCCAAAAATTAAATACATTATACATTGTACAATTGCGAATATATACACAAATTGTTTGTTAGTGGCCACATGTTTTGTGCAAATCTTCTTTGATTCTAGTTATTCGAGTTATTTACAAAGCTAAAATAAAAAAAACAGAATTCAATGAAAATTTAAAGCTCTCTTTGAGTAATAGTTCCATTTTTACAGTCCATGACCTGCAGGTCACTGATATTATTAAAATTAGACTGAAAGTCGACCAGCAGCTTCTTGTTGGTGTGTGTTCCTCGGCAATTGTGTCCAGTTGCTTTCTTCTCAGAGAGTTCAACCAAGTCTGTGAACATAAACTGATCCTCGGTAGAGAAATTTCCATCCATCGCGTGCTCACCGCTACATTCATAGACATTGATTTATATAAAAGGATTTCCCTCTAAATTATAGAGAATTTTAAAAAACTCATTCACCGACATTGATTTATCTAAAAGGATTTCACTCTAAATTATAGCGAATTTTTTAAAACTCAACGAATGAATAAATAACAAACCTGCGACACAAGGTGCGAGTGAGGCCTTAAACACTTCGACGACAGAGGTAAATAACAATAATTTTTCTCCATTACTTGCCTGTAACGCTTATCTGTAAGTATGGTCAATTCACCACAAAATGCTATCATCCCACACACTAGCCGTGAACGCAGCTGCATCTCAAAAGTAGTGAGCGCAATTCCTGAGAAGTTTGTTGCATCTCAAAAGCAGTGTTGCCACCACACTGAAGACTTGAGAACTTGGCATTGCCTTCACCTCCACCATGACTGCCACCACTAGACCACATTTCATTGCACCCTCCACAGAGTCGGACTGGCAGCGTTTCCTTGCACCGTCCAGGCGGTCACAGTTATAGAAATTAAAATTTTAATGGCAGGGTTTCAAATTTGAAATTCAAATGAGTATTGGAACTGAATGCGTACACAGTATATCGTGTATTCATATATCCCATCATTGCATCGGGAGAGCTAAGGGGTCCACCGTCGAGCCGGAGAAGGGAGGGGTCGCCGGCGCAGGCTAATCGGGAGCTTGCCCCATGCCCATGTCCATGCATGATGATTCGCAGATGTAGAGTGTACTTCAGCCTGACCATGCAGACACCGATGGTACTCTTAAGGGGCATTAATGGGTCAATAGACTTGTAAATAAGGCTCGCCCTCTTCTCCGGCCCTATGGTGGACCCCGCCTCTCCAACTTCCGATGCAGGCGAACGGCGAACGGCGAATGGCGGTGGCTCCGAGCCCCTCCTCCACCACCCCTCCCCCTAGAGCCTCTCCTCCCCACAACCCCCCGAAAGGCTTCTCCATTTATTTATGCATTTGAGCCAACACTCTAACAAAAAAAACTAACGTACGAACGAGAGGAATTTCATCGGACGGTCGTCATGGGCCTGCCCGCAATCCGTGGGAGAGCCAACCAACCAATAGAATCCGATTGAAATGTCACGCGGAATCGTTGGGCCTGGATAATGCCAAACATTTACCAAATACTCTTCACAATAATTCTCAATTTCGGAGTTAATTGTAAATTTTATTTTTCCTGACATCCGTGAATTTTTATTCCAATAATAATGACAGCAGGTCCTTTAATTTTGTTTTTTTTCAAGTTTATTGTAAATTTGATTTTTGTTCACATCCGTGAAATTTTTATTCCAGTAATAATAATGACAATATGTTGCTTCAATTTTGATTTTTTTTATACACTTTGTGTAAAATATCTTGAACTCTCCACATAAAATATCAACAAGATATTTTATACCGTTTTTATTCTGAAGATTAAATTGTATGATGATTAATTGTAAAGGCTTACACACTCGTTTAATAATAATAATTAAACCTTAGTAACTAACACTTTCACTGTAATGTTAAACAAACTCTACACACTCGCATGATGATAATAATAATTAACATTTTCATAATAATATTTTAATAAAACAATTTTATATTTAAGTAAATTAATAAATAAGTCTTTACTCTTTTTAAAATAAATTCTTTTTCAATTTAATAGGGATTTTTTTATAATTATTTATGTGACTAATGAGAACTTATTTTTTACGAGTTTTGGGTTTTTAAAACAATCTAGAATATATAAAAGATGAATAAATGAAAATAGAATTTTATCTTATTAATAAAAATTCAAAAAAATAAATTTGTCTATTTCAAATTACATAGGGGTGATTTCATTATGTTATTACACTATAAAATCTCTTGTCTCAAGATGTGTTTATTGTTCTAGACCACTACTAAAGGTAATAAAAATATCTTATTTGTGGTATATGGGTTATGCCTCAGTTGGGACAAAGTGCCACTATATAAACTATTTAGTTTTAGACACTCACAAGTGTAGTGTAGATGTGGGTGAAGGGCATCGTGTAGATGTTAGTTAAAACAACCCATGAACTAGCAAAAAAAATTGCAATATGAACTAATCCAATACTCATATTGTATTTTTTGAAATTTTGTATTGGTTCAATCACCCCCCAAAACCTCTTAATTCCAATTCTAAACGGATGAGATTGCAATTTCCTTGTGATGAAATGGTAGGGTTTGAATTCCAGCAAAAAAACAACTTGAAAAAGAAGCCCCTACAAGTTTTTTAAATCCACTCAAATGTTGAATGTTGTAGTTAGCTTTCAGCATACCACATATGATGAAACACATTTTATGTCACATGATTGGTTTCTCTCTATCATCAAAAGAATTTAAAATGTGTTTAACAAATCAAATTGATTTAAGTGGACATTATTAGGATAGTTTATCGTGTTAGCATTTTCACATACTTTTGTAAAATGTTCATTAAAATAAAACGCATACAACCAACATATACGTGTATTGGAATTGTTTTTAACAATATAAATACTTCTTATTTATCAATTGGGTTTAGCTCAAGTGGTGGATAGGAGAAGTTATCATCTCCACTTGAATTAAATCCCACTTTTGGGAGGTTAAACACTCTCATTAAATCAATTGTTGATTAGGGTTGGTAAGGTGCCAATGATCTCATTCTCAATTATAACCTAGAGGGTGGGAGCATGGCAACATGGAACAAAAATAAATTAAAAAATTTAAAATAATAAATAAAAATAAAAAACATGTTTATATTTATTCTTACCAACATGGAATAGAAACATCTATATGTTGAGGGGAATATGTGGACAATAGTGAAAGTCACAACATTTGACAGTGATTTCATAAGCATTGATATTAGTAACAAGTTGTGATCAAACCTGATAAACTTGCAATAATAGAAATTGAAAACAATCATACAAAAATCTCATCCAGATAAAATATCAGCGCAACATCTAAAAAAATCCTTCCTTGAATTTAAAGCCAGATACAAGATTTGATAGTTCAAAATAATTATAGGAAATAAAAACTATATCATCAACATGTTCAGATGCACTACATTGGCTACTAACTAGCTAAGGCTTGATTTGATCGAGAATAGTTCCTAGACATATGAAAAAGCTTGAGTGTAGCAGTCCCAAAAAATGTTGTCATTTTGGGTACAAAATGAGTCTACTTTGAATGATTGTGGCATGTTACAGTTTGAAAAAGTCATAACTGTGGGGACCTAAGTTGGGAAGATAACGCGAAACACTCAACTTTGATTATGAATGGCACCAATTTGAACAATAAAAGCTTTAGTCTAAAAAAGAAAACAACTTCGAAAATTGCCCAAAGTCCTCAACTTTGAAGAACTAAAGATGATTAAGACACCATCACGTACCTCATCACTAATGTATATGTAAGTTGTGCAACAAAAAGCTTGAATTAAAAAAAATGTGTTGTTTTCTTATGTTCAATAATAGATTGTGTTACTTATTTAGAGATTGTCACACTATGACCTTGTAGATTCATTCTAAAAAGTAAATGTGCGTTGTCTTTTTCTTAGGGAGATTACTAAGTTTCAACTAATGTTGTTACTTACCTCCACATATATTTCCATCTGAAACCCCTATCTTACATTGGAGCATGAGGTTAGTTTTCAAATTTACCTCTCACAAATATTACTTGTTCACTTGTTTAGGTCAAAAGTTGATCATCTTTTTTACCCTTTTAGTGTATCAAATATTTTTGACCATATTTTTGTAGGCTATCATACAAGTCGAAAAATAGGTCGTAATTAAGGTCCTTAATACCTACGAAACAATAGTTTGAATTTTTTTTTATGAAAATGGGGTGGAAAGAGCAAGAGGGGATATACTCTACCTTGATAAAACAATAGACTTAACCTTATCTTTGGCACTAGAACATCGACCAAATAATCATATTGAAACCTATGCCCTTCTTCGAGACTTAATACTTGCTCAAGAAAGACAAATTACTAGTCTTTCAATTATTGGACATTCACATATCATTATGCATTGTTTAATTAAGGAAACTCTACCAAAAGATTTGATCTTAAAGGCAATCCTTAAGAAGATTTAGAGGATCGTAAAAAACATTAAATTATTATGAGATTCATCATATATTGAGACAATATAATTCTTTAGCTCACTCCCTCGCTAAACTTGATACCTAATTAGCATAAGGAACACTAAGAATAAATGAAGTCCAAGTCCTAAAGTCCCTTCCATAGTCTATGATGGGAAAATTTCTTATGGGTTGGGTGTGCCATTTAGCACCCAAACTGAGGTTGGTCTATGTATAGGCCATTATGAAATAAGAAGGTTTGCAGAGAAAATAAGGTCCTTTGGCTCATATGTTATTTTGGTGCAAGGTGGAATGTACTATTTGGAGATGGATTTGATCCTTCCTTTGTTCAATTGGCGTATGAGATAATGAGAATGTTAAGTAGACATGAGATTTGGGAAGTACTTCAGTACTTCGACAAAGCAAATGGGATAATGAGTTTTAATGGCATTGTGTTTCTAGGTTTATGGATTAGATTTGGAAGATCACTCCAATGTGAAGGTAATTTGGGTGATTCAATTCACATAATAGATAACAGGATGGTTGAACATCAAGAGTGTGCTTGTAATCATGCATACAAGTAGCAAGCTAGGCACAAATTCTATAAATATTGGAGGGTAAGGAGATTGCCAACTATGGAGACACTTTGAGTTGGAAATTTGCATGGAAGGTGGTGTGGTAATGGTGATTTTTTTTTTCGATCATTATCAGTGTCTCACATTGCGTTGATTTTTATTTTGGTTGAGGTAAGCACATGGTTAAATCTAGTTTTTGGAGTCCAGAGTAAGAGTTATGATACTGGGAATGGTATTGAAAGTTTTGGAGGTTACATTAGGGTGGCAATTAACCAGTTGGATGTAAGGGGGAAAAGCGGTCTTTGAGCTAACCCATACTCTAAAACACTCCTTTTAATTCATCCTAAAGGTAAATTCCCAATATGCTTATACAACAATGAGTACTTATCGTTTCAACTAAATCGTCTTACCTCTCCAAGGGGCATATGGTGTAATAATATTAGTATTGGGTTTAAAATTATGATAATTTGGATAAGGATACATATAGTTTCTAGGTTGAGGCAAACAATAGATCAATTGGTTATAAATGCACTTCATCCAATGGGACATAACACTTGTGTTTTGGTGAAGGAAAACTTGGAGTTTCAGTCTACAAAGGCTCAACTTTACTCCTTATCATTTTAGAGAAGTAATTATAGCAACTTTCAATGAGGAGTTATAACTATTGATGGATCGTGTTTCTCTTCTACATTTCGTGTTCAAAATATGCAAATCTAGGTTAACTTGATTATAGCGAGTGTAAACACATGTATGGACCTATTAATTGACCAAATAATGACCATGCAGAGGGTTGATTATGACGTATCCATTCTCCACTTGTAAGTGGAAGAATTGCAGTTATAGTATGGAACACTCCTCTAGAAACTCTAGTGCACAAGAGATTCTAAAATTAAATGCTCCTTCCCCATTTCTAGTTTGGGAGTGCAAGTTCCATGAATGAGTCCCCTTCCCAAACGAATTAATATGCTTTGCAAGTATTGTAAAAAATTAAATGTATTTTGTCATATATTCCCCTACTGGAATAATAATTTAGATATACTAGACATTAGAAATTTTGAGGAATCAACTAATTTTTGGTTGAATGCTTTATAATGGACTACCTAAATCAACCCTCTCTTAATGTACCTGTTGCGCTCATCACATAAATTTTTAGTAATACAAATTTCTCATTTTTGTTTAAAAAAAAAACAACTTTTTTCTGATAATAAAAATAAAAAATAAAAAAAAAAATAAAAAAAAGCCTTTGAAATGAGAGTATTTTTCATAAGAATGCATTGCATTTAACCTAAATAGAATGGTGAATAAATAAAAATAAAAAAACATCACAAACAGGATTAGTATCACATGACTATAAAGAGGGGAGAAAAGTCGATTAAATCAGGTAAAAGAGGTAAAGAAAATAATATGTTAACATTTCTACCCCAAGTAGGATTTTAAAAATTCAACGTTTTGAGTTTTTTTCATTATAAATCTATTTAAAGAATAGTTAAATATACCCTCTAAAATACCAATCCCATTTGGTTCATGCAAGAAATCAAGAATGGGGATATATGTGATAGATTTAATTAACATTTTTTAGATATGAAGGGATAGATTAGGTATGCCTCCAGATTAGGATAAGTGTGGTTTATGGTTTGCATTTATGAGGTACCTAAACAACCCATATTGCAGAAGGTAGCTATTTTTTGTCAGTTTATCACATATTCTTAACTGGTGAAATTATGGTGCTTGTACATAGAGATATCTCTTACTAGAAGCACATGAAAAGCTACAATTGCCTTCAATTTGCACAATCATGGAGATCGGGAGGTTCAAAGAACAACAAGGCTTTTGAACATTAATACATTACAAACAATGAGGCATATTATCATGCAATTATTCCAACTTCTGATAAGCTGCAAGTGTGTACATGTACTTCATTTTTTCTATATAAATGAAAAGAGAACATCAGGAATTCGATGATGCAGTTAATGGATATTTGTGGTTTACTTTTAAATGTTATGTTGGAAAACAATAAATTTGCTTGATAGTACTGTAATACATAGGCACATTTTCATTCAGTAGCAGAATTGGCGTGCTTTCTGCAAATGCCTGAAACTGTTTTGTGATTTCAAATTTCACTGCAACATTTTTATCTCCATCCTTTGGTCAAATGTGTTTGAGGAGAATGAAACATTAGATGGTGGAGAAAATTAATTTGAAATCCGTTGGAAACTTAAAGACGACTCATTTTTTTAAATGTAAATTGGTTTTTTCTAATTGGTTATTTAAAATTATATTAAAAAAAAATAAAATCTAATAGTGTCATAAACCATGTGGATAACTGTCTCATATTTTTTGCCATAATTTTTTGATGCAGTTATAATATTTATGCCACAATTTTTAGATACTTTTGGAGTTTTCATTGTTAAGCTTCACAGGAAACTACCAAAAAATAAAATCCTTTAAAATAGTTCATATTCATGTAAATAACATATTTACTATCAATTACTACCCATCATATTTTAAGCAAATATTTGCATAACACTTACCACAGTTGTTACTACCCACCATTATTTATGTTTTCTTCAGCACTTTATTAAGTAGGAGCAAAAAATATAAATGTGTTGACTTTTTAGTAGTTACTATCCATCAAAATTTATTAAAGTCTTTACCCCTTAGTAAGCAATTAATTTTTTTCTTTTGGTCAGCATATTTGATAAATAAAACACAATCCTTTAAAATTAAATATATTAACAAAAATTAATATTTCAATTAATATTTTTGAAATCATAAATAAAATTGTTTCACTCTACCTCAATATATGTACAATAAAATTAAGTCAATAATTCATATAACAAAAGTTGAAATTTTAAAAATATATATAAATTAATCAATTTATTATCCCATAAAAAATGAGAGCTTAAAACGTATAATGATTCAAATCCAACCTTATTTCTTTCATATAGTTTCAATTATTGGAATAGCCATATTTGAATAATGATTTAATAAAGAAAATATTTCCATCTTATAAGCAGATATTGAATAAATGAAAATACATGTTAAGAGGATCAAGCCAATATAAAGGAGAATGATTGAATGTGGTGCATTGTCTGAAGTGTTTCACTTTTTGGAACAAATATTCCCTCTAACATTGCCAAGCTTCATCATCTATTGAACAAAATTGGAGAAAAATTCCTTGAAAAAGGGGCATTTATCATTTCCAAGTGTCTCTTCTCACTAGTCAAAATATGTGTTTCTCTCTGGCATCATATTTACTTTCATTGTTGGTAAACCTCCCACCTTATCCATTGTTAAAAGCATTTGTCTATACCACAAGACCAAAATGTTTGTTGCAAAATTATTTCCAAATGCATCAAAAGCTATTACATTCTTTGGTCTAAATGCAATTGTCTTATTGTTGTAAGATGAGATTTATGTAATTTTAGCTCTTTACTATTTTTACTTTAGGTATCAAATACTTCTTGCAAAAGCAATTACTTCTTGTAAAAGCAAGTACTAAGAGTGACCATGCATATTACACTTGTTATTAGAAACTTGATGTTAATTCTAATACAAGTGTAAATATTTAAAAGTATTTACATTGTTTAGTGTATAGATATTGGTAACATTTTTATAAATATGGTATTTAGAGATACTTACATTTTTATGATATATATGTGTTCATCAAAAGCTATGTGTCTAGTCAATAATTTAAACAAGGTAATGTGATTCCCTTATCATGGTTCAATTCTCTTAAATGACTTGTTTCCCTTATATACCCTTTATTTCCTCATTATAGTTCAATTCTTCTTAAGTGACATATTCTCCTTATATACCAATGGGTTATTGTTAATTAAAATTCTTTCAAATAACTTGTAAGGTTGATGAATGTGTGATATTAATATTTTCTTTGTCATAATTTGATGTCTAATAATAACATATTCCCTCATAAGTTAATGTGCTTAAATAAAACAAAAAATAAATAAATAACTAAAATGCCATCAATACCTAAATAAAACAAACAAACAAAAAATATCATATCATTAGTTCTAATGAAGATGTTTCCAAATAATACAAAATAATATCTCACCCCTTAACAAATTATAGGTGTTCAATTTTTTACAAATTATAGATGTTCAACCCTTTTTAAAATTTCCAAAGGAAATATGTTGCCAAAAACAATAAATGCTTACACATAATATTTTACTCATACATTGTAATTTACAAGCATTTTCATTAATCATCCTCCTCTTACAATGTTGATTCAAAATTTAAAACCAAATATCCGGAATGCCTGTCATTACAAAATATTTTCAGAATGAGAAATATGAAGTCTCGAACACCACATTGTACTATGATTACTTCCTTTTATTTAAGCCTCTCTTCCATTGCATTTTTACAAATCCTCATAAATATAAGCTTCAATATTACCATTCCTAAATGATCCAAACTTTCTCACCTAACTTTTGTAACTTTAACACTTTCCTAATATTTAACCTATTAAAAACAAACCCCATTGTTCTAATTGTGATTTAAACCGGATGAAAAAAAAATCACAATATTTAACTTATATATCGTTTTAAGGTCTTAGTCAAGCCAATTTGGCGCATGAGACCCCTCTGTTTGTGGGAGAAGAGACCTACCTCCACCCAACGATTTTTGCTGAAAATTAAGGGAATTTTTAAGTCTAAAATGGGCCTCCTAAGGAAGATAATAAAATGATAATAAAAATAATAAAATAAGAGTTATGAAGTTTAAAAAAAAAAAAAGCGCTGAACAAAGCTTTTTTTAGTTCCTATGTAATCACATAGAAAATTTTTAAAAGCTATATAAAACAAAACTTAATCAAATTAATAAATTATAAAACAAGCACCAAGAATAATATATTTCACTTTCAAATAACTTTTTTTAATTCCAAACAAAATAGAGTTGAACAAAGCTTTTTTTAGTTCCTATGTAATCAAATAGAAAAATTTTAAATTATGTTTTTTAACTTATTTGGAATATTTTCTATTGGAAATTCAAAGATAATCAAATTATTTCCTTAAAAAATAAACCATGAACTCATAGTCATATAAGGTACATATCTCTTATGACTAGCACAAAGATATGAACAACACTTCATAGATTCATCTAGTGGAAGTGGTGGAGCATATGGTGATTGAGCATTAGCAAGTACATATCAAGATCCTAAACTACAACCTCAAAGAGCTACAATTGCACTACAAAACATCGTGTAGTACATGAATAAATCTCTCCTTCAAAGACATAAAGAGGAAAGAAGAATGATAAGTTACAACTATGATGCAATTATTGTTTCAGAAAGAATATGGAGAAAAGACAACCCCTGCAAGGCCATCTTCATCATCAATATCTTTCCATAAGTTGTCTCAACACCATGGTTGATCATGTTGAACACCTAATCCTCTATGGGTAGGTGTGGAAGGCGAAGAGTCACAAAGGAGTCCAAGTGACCTTGGAAGATGAATCCAAGAGTCGCATTATTGTATTATAAATGTACATCTATGTGTAATAGAGATGCAACGAATGCCTATCTTTCTATGTGTGTGTTTATCTTTCCTCATACACCATGTGTGTGTTTAACAGATCATGGCACTCTTAGGCTTCAACCTGTAAAAAAATCCTATCTAGAGTGTTCTATGGATCCGGGGACATATTCCATTGAGTCCAAAATAATAAAATGGTACCTTAGCCTCTTTTTGTACCCAATTTGGTCGAAAACTGGAGGAGTTATGACCTCTCCTAGTTTTCCCACTATCTGCTCCACAAATTGCACAAAATCTGAGACACTCCTACAAATTCGCCCAGAATTTAGAAAATTGTCCTACAATTCGGCGACCAGTGGCGCAAATTGTGGGATGGTCAATACCGTTAATAACACCCATAATACGAATTAGGCGTTAATTAATCCTAATTCACAATTTAATCACGTGTTTAAGGGTTAGTGCCTCCTGCGCTCCGCCTTAGGTCCTGGGTTAAGGTTATATGCAAATTTGTATTAGGGGATGGCCCACAGGGCTGGACCCCACTCCACCCAACGATGAAAACAACAAAATTTAAATACATGTGGCATTGTATATGGTTAAGTAACAATGTGTAGGTGAGTTGGTAGTGGTGCAGGTTTGTTCGGTGGGGGTCTTCAGTTCAACCCCCGCCCGGTCCATTTGATCCATAAACCCAAAATCAGTGAATAAAACTATCCTCAGAATGAAATCTATTGTGTTCAATTCCTTATTCATTGTCATTATCATTGTACTTTTTTGGTTCAATGTCATGTAGATCAAAGTTTATGTTGAGTTCTGGGATTGAAGGTTTTTGAAATAACAATGTTAATCATATGGATTATGTTTATAACTAAAGCATGGTGGAAGAAGTTCAAAACATGGTGGAAGAATTTGAGAAAGCCTTGTTGGTGAAATGTGTAATACATTGAATCCATGATAGAAAGAAAATCCCAATGCAAAACACTCATCCTGCCTCCACTAGGCTAGTCCTGCAATTTATTTTTTTATTACCATACCAATCTTTGAATACTCATGCAAGTGTAAAATATAAGAATAATAACACCCACTTTTGAGTTTGAAGTGGCATTAGTTGTAATTATAATTCAACATCATTGGAAAAAAAAATTTGCAGACCATATACGTCTCTATTAAATTGAGCATAGAATGTATTATAAATAAATGATATTAAAACACCTTAATTTTATAATCAATTTATGCTATATGAAAAAAGTTTCAATAAGTTTCAATATCACTCTTCATTTTGACCATCAATTTATGGTTTAAGATAAAAAATTAAGTTGTGTCTTGTGGGGAATATGGTATCTTCTTATCTATATAGAATGTTGTTTAAGGGCTTTGAAATGTATTATTTCTTCTCCTATATCTAAGCTTACATGCACTACAAGTTATGAAAACTTGCAAGTTGCAACAAAGTTCTTGTTTATTGCGATTTAGGTTCCTTTGTCAAAGTGGCTACAATCAATTCTTTAATAACCCCATAACCTCCTTGATATCTTTTAGGAAAAATACCTTACTCATTATTTCCTTTTGTTGAAGATTCCAGTCAACATGAGAACCCAACCATTGCTTTGATTTAGATTTAACAGTGGGACAAAAACATTATGCCATGCTATGGAAGTCTCCATCAGCTAAGAAGCCATGACAAGTATACTTCAACACATGTCTCATTACTTCTTAGGTTCATTGGATCTTTAAAACACACATCAGTAATTTTAGAAACTAAAAATTAGAAGAGGAGGATACTGACATGGAATGTATGTATCTTGATGTGATACTCATACTAGTTTCAGAAGAATTTCTAGGACACTTCACCGTTATGTTATTCATAACTCTAACATAAAATACATTGGAGAATTGAAAGTGATACTGGATCAAAAAAAAATTAAAAATGTCAGTTGGTGCTTAACTAAGTTGGTGAAAGCGGACTGTTGTTAACCACCACAAGGTTTTAAGTCTTTGAATGACATGGTCATGTATGCGTGTGCTTGCAAAAAATAGGTAGGTCCTAGTGCATGTCTTAGGTGACTTTGGCAGAATAGATACAATAACAAAAATGGAAAATCCAAAATCCAGAACAAAATAGATACTTGCAAACCCTAAGAACTAGTGTCTTCCGAACATATCAACAATATTAACAAGGCAATCATATATCTATACCAATATTTGGTAGGATCTATATGATTAAGCTCAGCTTCACACATTAAATAAGTTGTAGACAATAATAAGTAAAGTATGTAGTACATGATTAAATTTGTCTTATGTGATTTTTTTGGATGGTAAAGAATTATTCAAGATTATGCCAAACATGAAATACGAGCATTCAATTTCCTTAGGTGCAAAAGAAGTAAGGATTGTACTTTGATTAAAGATAAAGTATTGGGTCTCTTAGCCTAGCATTGCAAATATGACATTAAAGAACCCATGTAGAGTCCAGTCCTATTGGTGCAAAGAAGTTTTAATGAAGCAATGGTTTTGCATGAGCTTCGACTAGGTAGCATGCCTCAAATGACAACTATACCTCTTGAAATTATGTGTCATCTTGATCTATGTGTTGCATGAGTGATGTTAAATACCCTCGATATAAATCATGACCTCACTCTACACTCTTTGATGGTCATATAAAAATTTGGAACCACATATTTGATAGATACCTCAAATTTTCTAGCATATTTTGAACAATCATAAATAAATGACACATCTAGTGTCTCTGTGTTTTTCTTTGATTCTAGTGAATTTGGCTTGTTTCACATTGAGATATGCATTATGTGTTGGTTAACTCAATGGTTTCAGAAATTTTGAGGATATTTTTTACAACAAATGGTGGTTTGTGTAGGAAGGAAATGGCGAAGAGAAGCAGGAGAATAAGGAATAAAAAAAGGGTGGGGTGATAAGAAGGAAGATAGCCCTCTCACAGTTGTGATAAAGGTGGACATGCATTATGAAGGTTGTTCTATAAAGGTCAAGAATTGTGTCAAAGACATGCCTAATTTATATGCACATTGAATATTTGTTAGTTTTGATGATTTTCGTCCTTGAAGTTGTGGCAATGGACGAGATTTTGAAAAAAACCCACTTTTGTCTTTTTTGTTTATAATATTTAGAGCAGTATTGTTCAAATGATATTTTCTCTTTCATTTATAATATTTAATATTTTGTCTTTTTTGTTTATAATATTTAGAGCAGTATTGTTAACGAATATTTATACTATATCTTAACCTTAATTATTTACAAACACATTGATCCTTTTATAACTAACTATCTACCCCTTCTAAAATGATATTTTCTCTGTTGTTTATAATATTTAATATTTTGTCTCTTTTGTTTATAATATTTAGAGTAGTATTGTTAAAATGATATTTTCTCTTTCGTTTATAATATTTAATATTTTGTCTTTTTTGTTTATAATATTTAGAGCAATATTGTTAACGAATATTTTTTTTGAAAATTATACAAATTTTGGCAAGAATATTTGTAAATTTTAATTATTAAACTTCAAGATTTTGAGTGTTTTAGAGGTTTTTGATGGTACTGAATCTATTTCTAACATAAAAAAACATGATTTAAATATTGTTAAGGATAGATTTTTTGAGATCTTTTTGCCCATATTCCTACTACTTTTGACCGTCCTAGCAATTCCTCTACCTCTATAGACTTTATCCATATTGACATAGTAGGTAAACAGCTTTTAAAGAATTTTCTAAATAACAATAACTTAAAATATAAGTCAAACATATTTAATAAATTTGAAAAGAAAATATTTAAAATATAGAAATAAAATAAAATATTTTTTAAATTTTTATAATAAAATAATATCAAAAAAATTATTGATTTCATATTTTTTAAATGTCATATGGATCAAAGTTCTAACCTTAATCATCAATAAACCTTTCATGTATAAAAACCTATTTTCAAGTCAATATTGAAATTAATTATGTAAGAGTGAGGATATTTTGTGAAACCAAATTTCATTATTTGGTGGGAAATGTAAGAATTTTGCTTTAAATAATATGTAGCGTTGTTTTCATGAAACAACGTTAAAAGTTAAATTAAATTGGAATTTAACAGGTGAGAAGATTTGTCTTCTAAATACAGGTGAGTAAAATATCAAACCCTGCAGAAGAAATAACATGAAATATCAAACCCTGCAGAAGAAATAACATGTTTAATTTATGGAAAAGAGAAAAAAAAACCGTCAGAAAATAAGAACAGAGTCTGTAATTGATTAGTTAACATGAGAAAGGTCAACTCCCCCATTGGGACACTCTGATCCAGTGGGCTGAAAAATACAGACCCACAGTTTTGCCAACGAGCTCCGCTACCAGAACCTACTGGAAAAAACCCAAATTGATAATGAGACCATCATGAAATAAAATCTGTGCATCTATTTTTCCTTAACCCTTACAACATCCAATGATTGCATGAAACTCAATCACCCAATTCAACCCATGTATTGATTAGACTTGCACACTCTATTCTCTAGCTTTTCAAGTTCAATGGCCCAATTCAATACATGCTTTCATACCTACATTCTCATAAAGAACCCAAATCCAAACTTGATGGAAGGGAAAAACACGAGTGAAAAAGGGAAAACACCCACCTTTCTTCCTCCATGGCCAAGGACAAAATCTCGTTCATCAAACAAAAAAAGAGAATCCACAGTCTGTGCAGCCCTTATGGCCTCCTCTTTCGCCCTCAGCTCAACAAATCTCTCTGCGGTGAATGGATATCCCTCAACCCCATATTCTTCAATTATCTCCACACCTTCAGTCGTTATAACTCTGCCCTCTCTGTCCAGAAAAACAAGGCACGGAATGCCATCGACCTGAAAGGTCTGATTAAGCTTCTTCCTTGTATTACCATCTGAGAATGGCAGGGCAAGCCATGGCATGGTATGGTGGTATTCCTTGAATCACTTCTCATCAAGATCTGCAGAAACGAAGAGAATCTCGAAGTCCCCCTGCTCCGATAACTTTGTATAGATTTCGGACAAAACGGGGGTGAAACCCCTGCATGGAGGACACCAATGCGCAGAAAAGTACAGACCCACATGTTTCCCTTCCAGTTCTTCAACTTTCACTTGTAGATTACATTGGATTCAATACAAAAATGCAAATTTGCAGCGAAATAAATGATATCAGAGACTGTATAAGTATAACAATCATACCTTGTCTCCATTATTTTAGATTACATTGGATTCAATACAAAAATGCAATTTTGTAGTGAAATAAATGATATCAGAGACTGTATAAGTATAACAGTCATACCTTGTCCCCATTATTTTTTATCAAGAAATCACGTTCCCCGTTGCAAAGCAAAGAGCTCAACCTCTCGTGGGTTTCTTCCTATTGCTCAGCCATAGTAAGCTAACACACAATCTCTCTCTCTGTTCTGGCCAAATTTCTTCCACTGCAATCTCTGACGAGCTAAGAAAGAGAATTTATACACACAGGAGAACAAAAAAGTCAAGATTAGTCATTTCAGGTAGCTTCCTGCCTATATACTATTCCCCTCCAAAAATTGTGTGAGAGAAATGACCTCAGAGCCATCTATTTTAAAAAATAGCACTCAGCATGAATTCACAACATCTATTCCACCAAAATCAAATACCAAGAAAGAAAGGAAAAAAACAACTAGCACCTTGAATGAGATTGAATGAACTTGTTGCTCGCAAACTCGTAAATCTTGCCTATTTTTGAAGTAGAAAGCTGCAACTTTTTTATTTTTATTTTTAGCAACCCATCCTTGCGTCGCAGCAAAATAGCATGGCACTGACTACGGTTTTGCATCAGTCAGAGGTCCGCCTTCCGCTTACGCCTTCTAACTGAGTGCTACATGCACTAGAAAATGCATGTGAAACTGAAAATGAAAATTCCCTCCCGCCGAATTATCTAGTGCAGCATTGATGGAGGTAGGTAGCCGAGGGTCGTGGGAGTGGCGGGTGGGGGAGGAGCGGCGCCAGGCGGAGGGGTGGTGGAGTCGCCGTTCGCTGTCGTCGGGGGCTGGAGAGGCTTTCTACATCGCGCCGAAGAAGGTGGGTCGCCAGAGCCGGGGGATCGGGAGCTGTCACATAAGCTCTCGATTCGTCGAACGAAAGACTCCTCCAAAGACAACGGTGCGATTATTTAAATTGCTATGTAATAGGTGTTAGCTGTGTTTATTTTAGAATAGGGTTCTCATAAATTTTAATTTGCCTAGTGATTTATCAACTCAATTCAAGAAGTTGCAAAAAGATTTCAATAAATTTAATTTTAGGAATGTTTGAAGCTATTTTTGATGGTAGAAATGGATTCAGTATTATTCAAGATTTTTTGGGCAGCCAAAATCCTAAAGTTTGACACCTATAATCAAAAATTGCCAAAAATTCATGCCTAAATTTTTCAAAATTTTGACAAAATTTCCATTATTTTCAGAGTTAAATTGGAGTCTCTTTAAACTACCACATTTTAATATAAAATGCTAGATAATATTCATAGTAATATACACAAATCAATAGTCCATAGTTATCTACAAAGTAGTTATGTTTTTTTAATTAAATTGATTAATTAAAACAATATCATATGAAATGAATTGTGGTTTTGTTTTGTTACAAAGCTTATTTAAAAATCAAGAATATCCATGATTAGAAATATTGTCCCATGTTGTGTTGTTTGAAATGTATATATGTTTAACTTATATATTAATTATTTTTACAATTCATAATAATTTCAAATGATTTTTTTTTTTTTTTTTTAATTTATCAATGTGATAGGTATCATGAATTCTTTTTATTTTTATTATGGATTGATTTCTATCAACTTAATTTACATGAGTGTGTTAGTTTGTTGATTATCTGTGTAAAATTTAATATGTTATTTTTTAAAATTGTAAATTTGAATTTTTGTTAGATTGTTTTTTGAAATGCATTAATAGATTAAAAATGTATTTGTACAATAAAAAAATAGAGAACAAGTGTCACTTAGTAGTTGTACCTGCCTCTTAGTTTAAATATAGCTAATTAGAATACGAAATGCTCACAACATGTAAGATGATCAATTAAAGCATTCATAGAAAAATAGAAATGAAAGCAAAAATGTTGTGCTAAAATTTTTCTTTTCTACGAGGGCCTTACCTCATTGGTTGTATGAAGCTTTATAACTTTATTCCTTTGTCAATGTTGGGTTCAAATTGATATGGAGAAACTTAGTTTCAACTCAATGAGATGTCAATTATAAGAAACTTATTCTACACAACCAATTGTCTCCTACAAAGTTTATGGGAGTTGTACAAGATTGATATAGAGTTGAATGCAATTGTGTTTGTGGCAGTGAAGGCATGGGAATATGGAACAAAATTTTCAATGTTATAATAGGGAACACAATTTTTAATGTTATCTCTCAAATGACATCCCAATTTAAACTAGAATTTTTCTTTTGCAAAGCAAAAAGTAGTTGGATGATCTATAATTTGTGATTTAGTATTAAATTAATTTTTAAATTAAATTTTAAAAATAAATTAAATAATATTTATGAATAATCCGTAATAACAGTTCTTTTATTATTAATTTAACAACTAAATTATGACAAGCACGGTGATATAAATTAAATCACTAGTAACTATAGATGGATATCAAAACGCTTAGTTTCTAATCAAAATACTTAGAGTGTTGCAGTACATTAAATAGCTTCAAAAAAATTCACACAAACAAATTTAACAAACCAATTGAAACAGATAAAAAATGAAGGTTGATTTCCCAATAAATGTCGAGCAAACAAAATATGAAACTTTAAATGGGATCCTGGTACCATGGCAGGAGTTTCCAATGCTTTGACCTTCCAGAACAACAAACAGTAATTATAGACACAAGAAAGGATAAAAAAAATAACTTCTTTATTCTTGAATTCAAGAAGATCAATTTCTAGAATTCTTAATATACTTGGAGAAAAAAATTATAAAAACTATCCATAAAAACTATAATTCATGAAAATGGTAATAATAGAAAAAAAAATTAAATAAAATTGAAATTAAAATTAAAAACAAAAAATAACTAATAAATATTGAAGTTATTAAAAAACCTACCTCAACCCACTATCTTACACATTAATAAATTTCAATAATAATAGAAAATAACAAAAACAAATTACAAAATTATAGATAAAATGCACAAATTTTTAGCCAATAATAAATTTATACTCAACAAAAACAGAATGAGTATAATAACACCCAAAGACATGCAAAACCCAACTAATGTGGGACACAATATATAATATTAGCGTACCCAATATGAGTATACACCATGTAGATGCTCGGATTACCACACACCGTCTTATTTTCGGCAAGCCTTATTTCCTCTGCCACAGGCCCATAAAGTATTTCGACAATTACTGGCGGGGAAATACTCCAAATTCTACTTGGGCGCATGACGGTGGGCATTTCTGCCTAGGCATTTATGAGCCTATGGCGAGAGAAATAATCTTATTCTCGCCTTTAGTACGCGTGATTATTTTATTAGTTAATTACCATTTTTAAATAATTTTTTTTTTTAAGTTAAAATGCGAGACCAAGCTGGACGTGATTTGACACTGGTCCTCCACTCTCCGTGGAATCACGTCTCGGGGAGGACAACAATAAGCAAGCAATAACCAGCCTGCTATAGGGCATTTAATGCGCCTATGGCAGGCCTCTTCACATCCGATGCCCATAGATGGCTGAGTCCATCTGTTGCCACGCTGGCTTGCCAAACGCAACTGCTCCAAACTGCTAATTTCCACGCTGGCTTGCCAAACCGCAACTGCTCCAAACCGCTAACATAAACCGCGCGACTCAAACTGTGAACATAAACCGCAAACAGCTATGCCTCAAACCGCAGGTTATGGTTATGGAGGACCGCGTCGTAATTCCTAAATTCCTAATACGATTTGGGTTTTCGGCTTATTCTCTCTGCATCGCTTGCACGCAGAATTCTCTGCTCTGCCATCCTGCGCAGGATTCTCTGACAGCCATCCATCAACGCGCGGGGCTCTACAACCATCCATCAACATCGTGGGGATCTACAGGTAGGGCTCACCACCTCCTCCACCCTGCTTATTCTGCAAATTTGCCTTTGTCATATTTCCCTGCTTATTGAGCAAGAACTGACTGCAGCGAGACAAATGTGAACCGGGGAGTTTTGATACTCTCTCGGCACTATATAGATCCAGGATTTGATTAAATATTAGTTTATACCTCTATTGCATGTTGTAGAAGTAAATGGGCATAGGCAGGATTAGATTCTCGAAATGCCATCGATGCAACAGATAGAATTGGTTCTGAGGGCTTCTGATTGGTATAGCTCATGCTTACATTCAAAATTTCTGCAGTATTATCATATTCTATCCATGCTGTGCACAGTATTGTCAGATTTGCGAGAGAAAGGATAGAAATCAAAGTCGGTGGTCACCGAGCACGGAACGTATGTATCGAATGGATAAAAAGGGTAAAAGGAATGCAACCCATCTCAAAATTTGTCCAACTGAATAAAATGGAGGCAGACACATTTCAAACTGGGATGCAACCCCCCAAAGAAATTCAGAGCTGAAAATTTGTCACTTGTAGAAACCTATAGGTTTGGAAGAATTTGCCCACATGGATATATTTGTCGCAGAAGGGCAGAATAGGGTTAAATTAAATAAACACTTATTCATAAAATCTAGGGATTGCATAGCAAAAAAGAAGATGGCTCTCTAATAAGGGACGCATGCAATGCAATAACAGTAAAATTCATATCCCGCTCACAGAAGAAGGAATAAGTCCAAAAATAACATCCCTTGAAAATCACAGAAAAAATACCAGTGCTGCTGTGATCCAAATGTCAAACTGATGGAAGATTTTAAAAATGCCAGTGACCCAGCATGTGATTTCAATAGACTGGCTATAAATATTCACACAGAAATAACAGATTATTCTGGAACCTTGTTGGTGGAATGGAGCTTCTGGCTTCCTAGATAGTTAAGCAATCAATGTCCAGAAAACATTCAAATGTACAAACTATAGCTTGGTAAATCAGTTACTAAACAACAGTACAAAGAAACGTGATTTAACAAAAACAACTTAATTTTAATTCATCAAACTTGCCTAGACCGTGTTATGATTACATAATTTTCCATAAACATCTACAGTATCAGTCACATTTCACAAAGGTTGTAACTAACCACAGTGGAGAAACGTGATTTAACATGGACCATGTTATGACCATCAATTTTCATAAATATCTGCGGCAGTAAGTCACATTCAACATTTCATAAATATCAAGATATACTTCAACAACGCAGTCTAATTGTTAAATTATATACTTCAACAACGCAGTTTAATTGTTAAACTTCTTTTTATTGGAAGATACAATATTTGTTAGCATGAATTTAACTGGTTTAAAATGCATTTTTAGTGTGTAAATGGATTTAGAGATTTTAATAATTCTTTGGGTACTCGATTTCTGTATATTAAAATTCCAAAAATTTTCTGTAGAATTTTAGCCAAATAGTTAGTTAAGCAATCAATGTCCAACAAACATTCAAATCTACAAACTATATGCAAGTCTCTGGACTAAAATTGTACAAGGCTTCAAATGCTCCTTTCATAGCAGAGCCCTTGGACATCTGTATTCTATATAGCCAAAGGATGGAAGCATTTTGTGATTTTCTAATTCCTTCACATTATTTTGTAGCAATAATTTTTTATATATGACATACACACCTGAAATCCTTGTCTATCCTTCCATTGTCATAAAATACACCCTCAGAAAATTGCAACCAAACAACAAACTTGCAATATATATTGCTGGACTCCCAATATGTGATTTACATGCTTCTGTTAGTCTTCAACATTAGAATGCCAGCAGATTTGCAAATGCTTCTGTACCTGGGAATACTGGGTTTTATGCACTTCAATTATTTTTTTAAATGGAGATGGTTTCTTTGTCTACAACTCGATAGACAATGGCAAAGACAGATAAAATAATACAGGAATATATTAAGAGGCATAGGTCATTCTCCCAATCTCTCATAAATGATGTAGAAGTACCTTCAGAAGGAACATATTCCCATTACAGCCCATTGTAGCATCAACCCCAATCCTCACTTATGTCCTATCACCCACACACCAAACAAAATAAGATCCTATTACAGGATAAGCCAATGACAGAGCCTTCCATTGATTAGAGTCTAGAAACATTATGGATCGATTTATGCTCTTTTGTAATTTAGTCAACCAAAGAATAAGGGGCTATATACTTTTGAACTAAGATCCTACTCCAGAGACTATCCTTTGTGAGTATAGTTCTGTTAACCCTTTTTCTAGCAGGGGTACCTGGAACAAATATTTTTACTTGCATTTGGTGAACAGGGCTGGATATGAACAACTTACAATTTTGCAAAAGAGATGAGGATCCTATCCACTGAGGACTGTCTGAGTTTGGTAGGCTTGTTACTATCTGATACCTTTTAACAGTACTAAACTTTAAGAAAGGGTGAACAGGCCAGGAGATAGAGCTCCAACAATAGATTTACCTTCTTGTCCATCTTAATAATGATGATGGTAACGGAGCATTCTGTAACAAATTTGTAGCAACAAGGTTCCTCCAGATCATCATTTAGGAATATGCCTCAGGCTGACCTTTGTAAGGAATTGAGTGTCCCTAGCATCGCATCTATGGTTCCCGCGCACAATGAATCATAAAAGCATAAGCCCATCTGCCAACAACATCTAATTGCCCAAAAGGTGATTAGATTGCTTTAGTGAATATGTCGTCTATGCAAATATATGCACTTATATCAAGAAACAAAGTATACCCACAAAGGGAATTCGCTTGTTTCCATTTCTATGCTACTTGTGACAGATTGTGTTCCAACTTTTGCAAAGACAACATTGCCATTATCAATAACCAGAATAGAGCAAGAGCATGGCAACCTCTTTTCCCAGTAGCTAGTGAGTGAGTTTGAGGACCTGAAACATGGATAACCAAAGACCTGTCATATATTACATTCCAATGAGAATTCTCTTTAAGACTAAATTCCAGAATCTTAAAGCTTCAGAGCATCAAAAAAATTTCACTTACCCTAAGCCATGGTGCTTGCTTTTTCCCACAATTAGTTTTGTGGCCTTGTACAGATTTGCTTCATCTGCCAAAACCTTTCTTATTGGGCAACCATAGGAAACTTTCACTTGAAGACTCACCTTAAAAACGTACACGAAAATTCAACTGTCAAGCCTTCTTTACAAATAAATAAAGTGAAAAACCAATGTCAAAATTGTGTGAGAATAATTACTTGTTTCAATCTGCAGAAACTCTCATAGACATCTAAAGCGTTGACATCAAAGGGACTCGTAAGGAAATCCACCGCAATTTTTTCTCCACAGATCAGTGCTGCCAAAACATGAAAATTACAGAGATCAAAATAGAATTATCTCTAAAAGCCCTACAAACACTGAAGTTCTATAAACTTTCTATCCTAGCTTGTCTGTATGTGCCGTAGATTGAAAATATCTTTGTTATCATCTCTTTCTTTGACATTGCAGAGCCTCTGCACTTTTTTAAGAAATGGGTACGTGATATCTCTTTGTTGTGGCTTTCAGGAGACAAAGCAGAGAAATTCTTATTATATCTACTCAGGGATTAGTGTATCAGAGCTTGAGAAGATGCACAATGATTAAATGACCAGGAAATTAAGGACCAGCTTTCCCCCACAACCATTTTGAAGCAAAATCCAGCTTGAATTTGCATTGACAAAATGAGTCTGGGCGAAAGCTAATTTTGGCTCCAAAGTAAATTCCAGTGATCACCCAACTGGCATACATTAATATGGTGATATCAAGAAAGCTATACTTCTTGAAATTGATCAAGAATATGGTGATATCTAATGTTATTGAATTCTTCAATAAACATTATTAAAACCCAAATAAATTTTCGGGATGTTGTTGAGTTCTACAATGATCTCTATAAAAGACAAATGAAGATATCTGAAGCTATTGAATTTTGCAATAAACAATTTGAAACCGTAAGAATATTTCTAATGTTATTTCAATATCATGGGATTCTACAAGGAAACTCAATAAAACCAATTGAGACCTGCATAAACATTTTCAATTGTCTGAGAACATGAATCTAACTAATGCCATTGAATCTGATCATGTGCAGACACAGAAAGCAAATCACATGAACAACAAACAACCACCGAACATCTAAATCTCATTTGATAAAAGTGGGTTTCACCGTTCATTCATACCTGCAGATGTTGTGACTACATGAACAACTATCACATGATCTCCTTCCCGAGCCACCTTCACCAACACCCAAGTCAACAGCTCCCTGTTACATGCACCAACATTTACACCCACCAATAAAGTGCTTTGTTTCTTTTTCTTTCTCCACTCCACTACCATCCTCATGGAAAAAATTCTGACCAATAATCTGCTACTCACAGCCAATTCTAAGCCCTTCTTCACAGCCAACTCTAAGCCTTCATATTACTCCCATAAACATAAAAAGAATCAAGAAAGTCACAGCCCTCAAATCAGATTCAGTGTTAATGAGTATTTGGGATTAATCAGGTGGAAAACGGATGGACAGATGGAATCTGAGTTTCCCTACCTGCTAATGGGTTTTTGAGGGAACCTTAATGTTATCACCAAACATGTGAATGGCAATGTGGTGGTTTTATGTGCTGACATGAGTGCCACCGTTGTTTCTTCGACATCAAATTTTTCATCTTCAACACCTCCACATACAACACACTCTAATTCTAATCCTAATGCACCAGGCTGGAAATGCATTGCCAATCAGAATTTTGGATAAGTTGAGTTAGTGACTTGTCAGGTTGTTGATATCTAACAAGTAACATGCCTATAGTTTACTTCTCTGTCATCGCCTTGCTGTTTATAATATTCGAGAATAACTGTGTAGCAAATTATAGGGCAGAATTATTGGTTGCAAGCCAATACACATATTGTTTGAGTCTCTTCCATACTTGGATGCATGTATTTCTGAGTCGAGCCATTAGGATTTAACTCAAAATTCAATGGGTCATTGTTGGATAACATTAATCCAGTGGTCTCAATAATTGTTTGGCTGCTAATTTGGAGCTGTGCATTCTGTGACATGCTGAATATACTTACATTGCAATGACTATTTTGTAGGCCTATGCACATGGAAGCGATGTTGAACTTTCAAACTCCATATTGACAACGAGTGACAAAGCTGAATGTATAACATTTCATATTTTAGGCATTTCTAAGATAAAATACATCTTCATTTCTTATTTTTTAAGCCGTGGCAACATGCCTATATCTGTATAGAATGTTTCGGTTGTACAAAAGTACTAATCCAAAATTTTGAGTTGAAGATGTTTTATATCTAGTACGACATGAAGTGCTATTTTTGGCCTTTTGAGATAATGATGTTGTTAGCTTCATTGGATATTATAGACATGGAACCTTATACAAGATGTTTGTGTGGAGAAAAGGACTCGGAAAGTTTCCTTTAATCGCTTAAGAGTATGGAGGTGGCTGACAAGGCCTGTATCAGACGGACTATCCATCCTGGCTAATTTATTACTGTGACTGCTCTTGGTATGAACTGCCAGTTTATCAAAGAACTATGGTGGTAAAATAAAATTTTGGAAAACCCAAAATGGGGGATATACGGTGACCACAACTGTTATTACTTAGTGGGTGTCTGAAGCTACCACCAGATATCTAACTATTACAAGCCTTTAATAACACACTGAAATTATTGGTTGTTTCAGTGTGATGTCTGTCTATAAATTTCAAAATGATTAATGTATTATAGCAATGTGCCAATGGAATTTAATCATTGGCAGTTTCAGTGTGATGACTATATAAAAAATTGAAATGATTAATGGATAATAACAACGTGCCTATGCTATTTAAGAATTCCATCCAGGAATATTCACTGATTTGTTATCAATGAGTATGAAACACCACATCCATCCATGAAACAAAATCATGATTCATGCATTCGAATGTCAAGTTAAACTAATATGTTGATAAATTTAAATATTAAATATGAATCTGAAATCAAAATATTATGAGTTACAAAAGACAAATAAAAAAATTAGAATGTACATCGCCAGATCATTTGCATTGAGTGCCTTAAAGTTCTTGACCTTTGTAAAATTTCCCAGGTTAGGGTAATTTGAATTTTCATGGCGTATCATCTTCGTTGCACTACTAGCTGTATAAGAATTAATGTCACGTTCTACTGGTCGTTATCTAAGATCGCTCTTCATACTTTATGTTTTTTCAATAACCAACCTACTATTTGTCTTCATAATTATTACTGAAATTGTCAGAATCCTTGCTATTTGTCCTCCTTTATCTCACAGCATGTTTCCAAATTTTCTTATATGTATAGGGATTTGAAGAATGAAGAAGTGGGACCTAATTAATGAGTTGGAGGTTGAGGACCCAGAAGGAATGACAGAGTTTTCAGTCGAAGATTTGACATGGAATGAAATACAGGGAGATCAAGTCGCAATTATTCCGTATTGTCGACTTGAGGATTTTATAAGTGGAGAGGAAATGAGGGAAAGTGCACCTACTCAATTTGTTGCTAAAACTCGTCGAAGTAAAGATGTGAAGGATATCAAGATGACAAATTCTTCGACATATCTGGAATATGTTCTGTGAGTCTCTCTCTCTCTCTCTCTTAGAATTTTCAAGTTCACTATGTCAAAAATGCATAAATAATTTGATGAAGTTGTTGTTTATGTTTGATGTATAGATATTGGTCTGCTTATGGTCCGAATCATGTACAAGCCAGAAATGTAACTGAACTTGAATCTACAACTAAAAAACGTCTTCCACGTCAAAGCATTAAAGTTGGTTGCCAATGTCATTTCATTATGCGACGACTTGCTCTTAGACCAAATGATGTTGTTCTAATATACACAGCATGCAGACATGTTGATGAACAAAATGTTGTTTGTCATGGAAATGAGGCAAATGACATACCAAAGAAATTCAATTTTGTGCCGCATTTAACAGAGAATATACGAACCAGTGTTGAAGAGTTGATTCGTGATGGTTTTAATGCTACGATGATATGGGACAAGTTTATCTCTGATGTAAGGTATGGATCTGGTGAGTTGTTCACAAGGGCATCTCGAGATTCTTTTATGACAAGACAAGATGTGTTAAACATCTACAATAATATCAAAATGCTAGAATATGTGAGGCATGAAAGTGATCCAATGAGTGTGGATTGTTGGGTTCGTGAATGCCCAGAGAGCTTTTTCTTCTACCAGCAACAAGATGTTGTTAAAAACATCCCTTTCATTGTAGGCATAAAAACAAAGTGGATGCTTTCAATGATGGTCAAACACTCACAAAATAACGTGATATCAATGGACTCCACCTTCAGCACTAATAAATATGGGGTAAGATATTTAACAAAACTTCATTTATTCAACTTCATTTCGGTGTTGTACTCTTATATACTTATAATTTTATCTTCTTTGTAATGCAGTATCAACTTTACACCTTAATGGTTTTTGATGATCATCGCAATGGGATTCCAGTAGCTTGGGTAATATCATCACGAAATAGTACTCCTGATATTTGTAAATGGATGTCAGCATTATTTGCAAACGGGAAAAAAGAACAGCCGAATTGGCATGTCTGAGCTTTCATCACAGATGATGCGGCAGCAGAAATCGAGGCATTAAGGTGAAATTTTTATTATGTTTAGAATATAAAAGATGCTATAATGTTTATGGATATTCTCTTTTAATGTTATGTTATTTCAGGACTTGCACAAACTCTACACTATTATTGTGTGTATGGCATGTCCGCCGAGCGTGGTTGAAGAATGTTGGGAATAAAGTCAAAGGGAAGGAAAATAAAGTTCGTATCTTTCGAGCATTAGGAGAAATCATGCATTCATGTAAAGATGATGAGTCCGTACAACAGGCAATTGAAAGTTTTTTTGCTGACTTTGAAGAAGAAACTGTGTTTCTAGATTATTTTGCAACCAATTGGTTAGCCAACAATAAATTATGTAAGTTTTTTTAAGGTGGGTTTTATCAGTTTATTTCGTAATGGACCATTTTCAATTGTTTATTTGCATCTAATATATGTATCTTCTTTTCCAGGTATGTGGGCAAATGCATATAGGAACTTCCCACATTCTAATCAAAACACAAATAATGCTATTGAATCTTATCACAGGTATTTAAAGCAAAGGTACCTTCGTGAGAAGAACAATGCATCACATAGAAGGGTAGATTGGTTATTGCATCTGTTATTGAAAAATGTTGAATTGTACTACATTCACATGCAAAGTTTAAAAAATGCTGGTTTTGTACGAGCTAAAAAAACAGAGCATCAATTAAATGAAAGTAAGTGCAAAGCAAAGAATATCCCAGATGAAGAATATGTGGTTGATGGAAATTGTAAATCTGAGTATTTGGTTCGTAGCCAAACTATGGAGACTCGTGATACATGGTATAATGTCATCTATAAAGGGCCCACTCTACACTTTTGTAATTGCAAATGGGCCATAAATGGAAATATTTGCAAACATGTTTTAAAAGTTGAAATGCTAGTGACTAGCAATGCTTTGGGGGGCAATGTAATGCCTAATGTATTGTCTGATTTAAATGAAACATGTTTTCCACCTTCTCCTTCCAATTTAATATCGCATAATGAAAACCACATTTATGATGTCGAGGATTTATCATACCATACTGATTCATCCATTATAAGACCAAATAGTGCCCTAACTACCGATGATGAAATTAAACGTGTTATTTCATCAACTCATAATAAATTGAGGGGTTTATTACAAATAACACCCACAACATTGGAGCAAGCATATGCACTAAATAAATTGGTAGAAAATGTAATTCAATATTACAATAAAAAAAATTTCAGTGTTGTAACTCCATCCAAGATCACTACCAAGAGACGACATAGTTTCGTGAGCCCATTAAAGAAAAAGGGGCAACATGTTAGTATGTTGAAATCAATAAAAGATGAACCACAGTTTCTAAAGGTTGGACGGGTTCGTGGAAAGAAAAAAAAGCATGAATGAACAATTGGAGAAAGCTTCTACAAAAGAAATAAATCCGAACCACACATCTAGAAGGGTACAACAATCTCTTCTACAAAATTTTGGTAGGCAAATTTCAATTTATGTGTCATTTTGTGTAAAATCCAAAATATCATTATCTTCTTTGTATTTCATGCAATTGCATAACTATGTGAACTTTTTATTGTTACAGCTGAGGGTTCAACATCTCACAATACTTCAAGCTGTCAAATTCGATTATTTGATGACAATATAGTGGAGAGTAACTCTGTGGATACAAATATGGGGAGTACACTCATTCATTTTCCATTCGGTTCACCACGTCCACCTCTACCCTTTGATCAACAAACTCCTTCGTTGTTTCCACCATATGCACCAAGTTCATTCCTTGGGCACCCTACCTCAACCCTTAACAATTCGGTTCCACACCCTAGGGTGTTGCCCCCTATCATACAACCAGTGGAATTGTATCACCGCCCGCACCCTATACCTAGTCCATTTATGACATCCAACATGTCTCCATTCATGCCCCCAGAACCACTCAGCTATTATACACTTCCAATCAACCAATTACCAAGAGATACACCATCTACCGAGGAAGGACAATCTTCTGGAATGCCTTCGAACTTTATGGTGAGAATAGTTGGTTGATGAAAATGAATCAAAGTTGCTATTTATATTTTAAGTGAACCTATTTTTGTAATTTGTTTTGTAATGAATGAACCATAAACATCTGACAACATTATTCTTATTTTGTTTTACAGGAAATAACGGGTGAAAAGAATCATTAAAGTGCCAACAATCAATGGAAACGTGGAAGATATTTCAGCAGATGAGTGTCATTGCCTCAACTAAGTGGATGGAGGATGTTGTGGAGAGACAAAGACATTTGGTTTCTGCTATTCAGATTTAAAGAAAAGAGACAGTTTCAAGAAGAGCTTGCAACATTTATTTTGGTTCCATTGGGTTTTAAGTCTGTATTCCAATTTATGTACTCTCCTATTGTATCTCCATCTCTATATTCATTCCATGTAATTTGAGCAGTATCTAATAAAAGCTTCAAGCATTTTTTGTTCCACTACTTGTATTAGATTGATATGAGCCGAGGTATTCTACTTTGTCTTAATATTGTGATAATATGAAGTGAACTGTTGTTGCCTTAAATTTGTGATTGTAGATATGATTTTTTCATGTACTGAGCAAGTTTAATGGTTGTTTTAATTTGCTGATTTAGTAGGACAGCAAGATTAAATGCCACCTTGATTTTGCATGCTTAGTGAAACTTTATCTGATTTATTGTTGTTATATTTCTGCTATAATTGAAGTAATTTTTAGATTGTGTATTGAGATAGGTCTTTCTGCAAGGGTCATTGACATGATCTTGTAGTCTTTGCGGTGTTTGCATATAATGAATGTTTGTATGATTTGTATGGCAACTAATGATGGGGATTCTTGTTTGAATGTCAATCATAATGACATTATAAGTTGCAATGGATAAATGAATGAAATCTAGTTGTATTTGAAGATGCCACTAACTTATGATCTGTGAGAATATATAGCACCATCAGGACTATACCAACTCTATTACATAATTGAAGGGTTTTGCAATTGGCACTCCAAATATAGTTTTGCCTTCTACAAAAGTTAATTTATGTTGCTAGAGAGCATAAACAAAGAAAATATGAAAAATATCACTAATTTTCTGAAAATTGTTGAAAACATTTGGTTTCTAGAGTGTGATCAATATTGTTGTTTTCTTCCTCGAATGCGGGTGATAGTTAAGAAATGGGACGTGGCAGCTCCTCCGCAAGGCACATGGCTGCGCATGGCCTCCGTACGATCCATAATAAATATAGCAGTTGTTCACCAGTTGCAGGCATTAATCCATCTGCCTTGAGCTTTAATACTCGTCTGACGTGCTGCCTCTCCGAGTATTTCATGGTGCCCATCTTCTTCTCTCCTGCAGTTTTCACTTGCAGCCTTAGTTTCTTTGTCCATTACGCCGGTTTTAGTTCAAAGCTCCTCGGCATCCATTCCCCGCCACCTCCACTGCTTCAAGCCTCCTACCAACCTTTTTCTTCTCCCCTCACTACCCCAGCACCCTGGTGTAACAACATGCCTCGGAGGCACAGGATGCGCTGCTGAAGAGGTCGTGGCAAAGGCCAGACCTCTCGCCCTCCCATTTCCCTCCATGATGAAAGTCATCTCCCCTTCCATGAGGAAAATTCAACCGTTGACCAACTCAATTACAATTCCTCTGGCTCTCTGGACCATCCCCTCTCTGCAACTCTCACTGTGCGTTTTCCGGATGTCCCGTCCAGCTCTGCTGGCTTTGGTGCTCAAAAACGTCTTAGAAAATCCACCATATCCCTGGCTCACCCTCAACATTCCAGGAAGTCTGAGGCCCTGCCAACCAAAACAGCCACGCGTTCCTCCAACAGCGAAGGGAGCGATGACAAAGCTATGGATGCAGGTGTGCGTTCAGCTACAACACCTGAGCCCACAGTGCAATCGTCGAAGAAAGAAGAGGACTCCTATGACGACTATGGGTGCTTCATAGTTGAAGAGTCGCCTCCACATGACCAGTAGCATGTCTCACCGCTTCAGAATCTATTTCGAGAGGTTATCTACCTCAGATAGGTTTCTCTTTTATGTTCTCATGCTTTTCTTGTTCCCGCGCAACTCGATAATTTTTTGGACAATTTTTGCAAATGTTGGTTTCCCCACTCGGGGCATCAATCTATGGACCGGTTTCCCCAACTGGGGCAGTCACATTTTCGTGTTTTTGAACTCTACACCTGCCGGAATTGGCTAGCATAACAACTCCGGCGAGAAAGTTTCGAATTGTATTTTTATGTGCCATAAAATAGAAATAGTCTTATTTAGAAAACAAAATATTGTTGTTTTCTTAGAAATATCTCTTATCTTATGCTGAGTCGTACATGTACATGGGCCTATCTACCATACTGTGACCAAAGCTGAATGAAGGTTAGATAGCCCTGGTAGAGTAAATCCTATCATCTTTCCATCTATTAATGTGACCTTTTTTTTTAAGCTGGTAAAAGGAAATTTATATTGACAAGCCCTGAGGGGCACAAATATCACAAATGTACAAATTTTAAAACGAGGTACAACCATAAAAGTTTAGACTTACTCAGCACAATAACCATTTCAGTAACCACAGGTCTTCTATTTAACCGTAGGACTTACTGCTACAGCCATAATTTCAACATTAGAAATCTTTAGGGATACATAAGACTGCTCTATTGGGCTTTTGCAACAAAACCAGTTTTCTTCATATCCCTTCCATATGGTAATTGCCCCTACAAAGAATTTATAACTTGATAGGGAAGAATTCAGAAACAATCAACATTGTACCTAAAAATAAAAATCCATCTTTCAGAGAGTGCTAGAAAAATTCCTTGTAACCTTCCATCCTATTCTCATTGGAACTCCAATGAAATAACACTAATCTAGTCTTCTAGGCTTCTGCACGATAAATTGGAAACCTTTTTATTTATTTGGTAGAAGGTCAATTGGAAACCTATTTTTTGTCCCCCCAATTCTCCTTTATTGCCTGATTCGCTAGGCTTATTCGTGGTTTGGTTAGCAATTCCTCTCACATGCTCAACGCACATGTTCCTTAAACTTCAGTTATTGCTTCTTCCACCCATGTCAATTGACCTTTTATACTCCATGATAGTTGTTTATTTCTTTTCTTGAAAAAACTAATGATGACCAGAAATTTCCTTCAAAATTACTTTTTAAAAAGAGGAAACTTGACTTTTTTGTACACCATGGTGAATCATCAATTCATTAGAGTAAGAGTAATTTAGACAAGGCCCAAGATCAAACACCAAGAGTATATCCCAGTGACCATGAGAGTGTCAAGAGAATTGAACCCATGGCCTCTCCTATAGAGAATTGAACCCATGACCTCTCAATAGGAGAGGTGCTTTAATGACGAGAACTCTCAATAGCAATCACCAAATGCCAGCATCAAATATTTACTCAATACTCCACGAGTTCATCATGTGTGGTTAACAAGGCTCGTGTCTATGGTTTAAGGACGTCCACTAATCAATTCAACATATATCAAACTTCACAAAGTATAATGCACACAACAGGATTCAATCACACGAAGTCAAGAACTCATGCATACAACACAAGGCACATGATTCTTGTGCCTTGATGCCTTCTATTAGTCAGTATTAGATATTATTGTAATTTTAGTTAGTAGAGATTATTGAACATTGTTGTAATTATACCGAGTGGTGTGTGATGGATATTCTTATTACTGCACCTATTGATGTTTAGTAATAAATAATTACCAATTTCATAATACGAGAGATTTGGGCTTCTTGGAACCCTTGATATTCACCTTGGGTCAGTTGTGCTTTTGGCATTAGGTTTGTCTGTATATTTATTTGCTGAGGTCAAACTTGTCTCTAAATAGAGTTTTAGCTTCGCAATTAAAACATATGCCAAGGTGCCGCAACTCCATTTTAACATTCATCTTTGCATAAGTATCAGTGGTCATATTTTGATTATAACAAATTCGTAGGCCTAGTATTCGTTTGCAGTTTACAATTTCCTTATGAACCTGATCTTGGATGAGTTTAAGTATTGACAATAATTTATTTTTTTCATAAGAAGAAAAGACCGATTTCTATATAAAATATATTGATCAGTACATGATTCATAATTGGTTAGTATATCCCATTCATAAGTGGGAGAGAGTGTAGCACGTGCACCACATAGCAGAGCATGTAGCATAAAAAACCTAATTGCATTCATCAATAACAAATTTGGTAAATGCTATCAAAACATATAACATGAGTAGACATTTAAGGTGAATGATATTACAAATTGTACATTAAAAGGTTCTTCATTACGGAAAATTATGTACACATTAAAACAGAAACAGAGTACATTAACAGGTTCTTTAATGAAAGAACCATGCTATGAGAGTCCCAAGAAAAATGATAACAAATGTGTATACACATAATGAGGACCTATGTTGATGCTGATCAATGTTTGCTAATGGAATAACTGGTGATTCTATATCATCTTTGGCACCTACTTCCACACTGGAAATTGCTCCAACCACTAGATCAGTGGAAATTCTATCGATCTCCACAAGGTGCTTTATCGTAAAAGAATGAAATCGAGCACTCCAGATTTTTGCTTCTCTGTAGAGGGGCTTCAAATTGTCTTTGCGAACATTGTATATGCCTTCCATTTGATAACATATTAACTCTGAGTTAGCCAATACCGTTATGTCACTGACCCCATTTTTTTGGCCTCTTTTAAGCCTACGACGAGTGTAATGTAGTATGCTTTGTTATTCGATGTCCTTCCCTGCACTTCCCATATTTTGTAGACCACGTGTTTTTTTTCCCCATTGTGAAGGACAAATTTTACTGATGCTCAACCTGGATTTGGGCGGCATGATACTTCAATGCAGAGGGTCCACTTTTACACCCTTCTATAAGCTTAGAATAACTGCATGATGACAACACAATAGATTCATATTAGAATATGAAATACGATAAACTATCTACGCACCTCCAAACCCTGCATATTCTTTAGATACAGAAGTTTGGGTTATACGTGTCACAAGTGCAGACACTGGATAATAAAATAAATAAAAAATTATATAATCAGGACAGCGTGCAGTTTACTACCAAATCTGCATATAAATCAGCCCTGGAAGTTATGACTGCAATTAAGAACTCAACTCTCTTGTTATACATGTTACAAGTGCAGATTCTTGGACTCTGAATATCAACATTTTTAGGCCCTATTCCATCAACTATGGATGACAGATCTAGACAGCATAAATGGTACATTCACCTGGAATAATTGACAAGGAGGTAAGAAACAAATTGTCTATAGAATAGAGAGATTCACAGTATTTGAAGCACTTCTTGAAAATGATATTGTTTTGTAAGCTTAAATACTACCATGTACAATCTCAAATTAGCAGCTTATATTCCTGGAATTAGACCTTAAAGATGCTCCTCGTAATGATCCCTTGCTCTTTGAAAGATTTTTGCGGCAAGTCTCATCCTTCTTAACTAAGGTCAAAGAATGGTCATTGGAAATAGACAAAACTGCAAGAAATAAGATACATACTTTCTACATAGAATTAAAGGCCTTTAAAGCCAAGCTAAGAGATTGGAATAAGACTGAGTTTGGAAATATATTCATAGAAAAACAAGCCCTATAATCCCAAATGCAACAAATTCAACCAAAAATAATTATAGAGGGATATATTGAAGTTCTTATCATGGAGGAAGCATAACAACTCACCAAGATAGAGGAACATCGCAAGTAAAAAGTGTCATAGAAGAAAAAGTCCAAAATAAGGTGGTTAAAAGAAGGGGAAAACAACACCAAATTCTTCCATAAGGCAATGATCAATCACCAACACAACAACATAATTTTTTCTTTAATGAATACTAATGGGATCCAAATAGTGGCCCATGCAAATTTAGAATAAGAATTGGTAACTTATTACTACTCTCTCCTCTCAAAACCATCACCCGGCTGATAACCCACAATCCAGAAAATTACCTTAAATATTCCATAACCAACTCAGAATGAGGCCCAGATGAGGGAAATCACTATTGCAAAATTTGAGAAGCTATAATTTTTACACCTAAGAATAAGGTTCCTAGGCCATATGGATTCACAAAAAAATTCTTTCAAGCATGCTGGCCATTTTTAGGCCCAAAAATTCACTCATTGGTGGAAGAATCCCAATGATCCTGCTATGCCAATGGCCATGCCTTGATCCTACCCTCCTCATTATGGTCCCTAAAGCAGATAAATTCATATTAACTCCCTGCTTTTCAAATATCTTGGATCCCAATTAATTGAAATTTCATTACGAATCAGTCATTTATAGAGCACCTGTAATGTATCTCATAGCTGGACCATTTAGTCTTTGAATTGGATTATCTGACTGGTTCTCCTAAAATTAGTTTTATAATCTCTCCCCTAAAGAAATTCCTAGATGAATAAAAAATTATTTGTAGAACCTTTCTATGGGGTGGGTCCACGAGGGAAAGAAAGTGGTCACTAGTTGCATGGGAAAAACTCTGCCTTCCAAAAGTGGCAGGCAGGTTGGCCCTATGAGATCCTGAAACACTCAATAATATCTTTGGAGAAAAGTTGTGGTGGAGTTGGATTCAAGGCGGGAAAGAATTATGGTGATGGATATGGAACTGAAATTATAGTACACTAACCTCTCAATCAGAGAAATTATGGACTCCAAATTTCCCTCCAGGCCCTTCTAGATGGAATTTAGCAAATGAAACAAGCAATTGATACAGGAACATTAATTCATGGAAATCAAGAATGGCCATAAAAATCTATTTTGGAGTGATTGTCTGCGGAGAGTTTGTTTCTTTCATGGAGTTTGCACAAGGAGCACCTGTTAGGTCCCACTCTACCTCCTTTTTGTAATTGGTCACAAGTCAGGACCCTGTTTGACAGAGCCAACCACATGAGCCGTTTTGAGTTGGTGTAAATGAAATGGAACTCATATGTGACATGGGGATTACTTTTAAGATATATATATTAGAAATTAACTGTCCACCCCAGAAGACAGACTAAGGCTTACCAATGTTAACAACGTTGGAAAACCCCAAGTAGACATAGAAAGAACAATTTCTATTGCTATCATAGTTCAGAACTTTCTTTCTCCATGGCAACAATGCAAGCAAGCCTTTCATAAACCTGTTACAATTTTAACAATTCCACTAATCACCCATGGTCAAGAACACATCACAATGAGAAGCATATTTTATTGTATCTGATTCTCACCTCAGAGAGATCGTGATTGGTGGTTTTGCTACCTTCATGAGAAATTGGAAAATGTTGAGAATTGCAAGGAGCCTGCTCAGTACTGGCAACCTTTCCATGTCAGGTAGGAATTATCCAAGCAAATTTCACAGACAGCAAAGTTTTTATCAAAACCAGATGTGCTAAATATACTCATAAATACTGAAACAAGCAAACCATACCTGCATTATCGTTCTCTCTTTCTCATTTTTCATGTCAAGTTTGTTGTCACATCTTGCCGGACCCAAATTTTATATGTCATACCTATACCAAGCATTTAATCATATGAAACTCTTGAGTTGTCAACCTAGAAAATGGCATTCTTTCCCATGAAGCCCTAAATTCATAGTTTATAGCCAAAACCTGAAATACAAATGCATACATCATAACAAGCTTGCCCGCATTGATTATGATTGCTCTTGTACAATGTACTAATGGTAGAATCATAGTGCTGATCTGGAATTTTGTAGTGCATTTCAAGAACAGGAAGGCAATATAGGTGGTTTGTAAAAATATACATATTTCAAAATAAAACCATACAGAAAATGAGTGTCTTTATGCTGAAAGTATGAACCAACCAAACAAAATACAAATTTCTTCTGCACCATAAGAAAGTATATTGCCTACCAATCACGAGGTATTCCAGCTTCTGTTCGTGCAGCATAGTTATAAGGACCTTTTAACTCCACATTGAGCTCCTCTAACAGCTCTGTAACAAACATGTTATATGCAATGCTACACCATAACTATGGATGCCACAAAAACAAGTTGATGAACAAAGGTAGATCGATGAAAAGGCATGGTTGAGGGATGGCATTGAAAAGATTACAAAGTCCACCTTCCATGTGTATCTATCAGAGTTAAAATTTCCATACAGACCTGTAAATGTCTTGTCAGGCATGCGACCCATCTTTCCACATACTGTCAGAATCCAAGACACACCCACTGCAACATGTGCAGTTTCTTCTTCTGCAATGCGTTTTACAATGTTGGATGTCCTATTATCATAAGGCCAACCAATTTTTGTACAAGCCTAGGTCCAGCATCAAGACCTCTGGCCTCCTAAGACAATTAATATAAAATCATTGGATACTCGAGGTGGACAATTTGCTTCAAACAAAAAAATGGTTTGCTAACATGCTCAGATGACTGGAATATAAATATAAATATTGAGAGAAATAAAGGGTAGCTTGAAATAATCGCAGTGAACATGAAAAAATTGAACTTGAACTTCTTTCCATATGAAAGAACAAGATCATTTGACACATGAATATAGCATTGGCAGAAGATAAAAGCATCAGCATATACACACAGCATCTGCTTTTACTAGCATATATTTCCAAAAAATATAAGTGCAATTTAGGATTGCAAAACACTGATTGAACCGAAAGAGTAGCAATAAGGCAATTAACATTTGTCACTACACCTTTACCATTTCCTTACTTTACCTTAAAGTTATGTTATCTGCTATGAATTAGTGAAACGTCATTCACACTAATGCGTTCTGCAACAATCACAACTATTTTCTGCAGTGTTTTGACAGGAACCATGAAGTATCTACCACATTTAATAAAGTTCTGAATAATCATTTTTTCAAACCAGGTGGGAGAAGAATATTTCTTATAGTAGAAAATTTAGGGAAGCCCGCAATATCATATCTCTACAGACCATACCATACCATACCATATCTAGACCATACCTCTCTCCTGCAATGGACAGCCTATGGACGCTGCTCACAACCACTGCCCATTGTTCACTGTCAAAATACGATGATCTGGACCTGACCACGGTGGAGTTCAAGCTTGTAGGAGGAACTGAGGCAAAAGATGAGCTACAATCGTTGTAGCCTTTGTTGGGTGGGTAAATTTCCCTCTTTTGACAGTTAAACTATATGAGAAAACATTGGGAATTTACCAGAAGTAGTAGAAACCTTAATGTGGCTGGAACATTGTTCACAACCAAATTAGGATCAACATTCACAGATTCAACGTGAATAATTGTCATCCAAATCTGTCAATATGATAAGCACATTAAGGGATATAAGAGATTTCTCTAAAGTCTGTATTGGGAGGATTTGGAAAGATTGGAGTCTGGACACAATAATGAAATAAAATAACTCTCATACTGTTTTTTTATCTTCATTTTTCCCATGGGACTGAGATTGTGAATTTTTTCATGAGCACCAAAACATTGGGAATTTATGAGAAAACATTGGGAATTTACCAGAAGTAGTAGAAACCTTAATGTGGCTGGAACGTTGTTCACAACCAAATTAGGATCAACATTCACAGATTCAACGTGAATAATTGTCATCCAAATCTGTCAATATGATCAGCACATTAAGGAATATAAGAGATTTCTCTAAAGTTTGTATTGGGAGGATTTGGAAAGATTGGAGTCTGGACACAATAATGAAATAAAATAACTCTCATATTATTTTTTTTTATCTTCATTTTTCCCATGGGACTGAGATTGTGAATTTTTTCATTAACACCACGCACCAAAACATTGGGAATTTACCAGAAGTAGTAGAAACCTTAATGTGGCTGGAACGTTGTTCACAATCAAATTAGGATCAACATTGACAGATTCAACGTGAATAATTGTCATCCAAATCTGTCAATATAATAAGCACATTAAGGGATATAAGAGATTTATCTAAAGTTTGTATTGGGAGGATTTGGAAAGATTGGGAGGATTTGGAAAGATTGGAGTCTAGACACAATAATGAAATAAAATAACTTTCATACTATTTTTTTCATCTTCATTTTTCCCATGGGACTGAAATTGTGAATTTTTTCATGAGCATCAAAACATTGAGAATTTACCAGAAGTAGTAGAAACCTTAATGTGGCTGAAAGTTGTTCACAACCAAATTAGGATCAACATTCACAGATTCAACGTGAATAATTGTTATCCAAATCTATCAATATGATAAGCACATTAAGAGATATAAGAGATTTCTCTAAAGTTTGTATTGGGAGGATTTGGAAAGTTTGGAGTTTGAACACAATAATGAAATAAAATAACTTTCATATTTTTTTTTATCTTCATTTTTCCCATGGGACTGAGATTGTGAATTTTTTCATGAGCACCAAGGAGTAACATAAAATAACTCTCATACTGTTTTTTTTATCTTCATTTTTCCCATGGGACTGAGATTGTGAATTTTTTCATGAGCACCAAGGAGTAAAATAAAATAACTCTCATACTGTTTTTTTATCTTCATTTTTTCCATGGGACTGAGATTGTGATTTTTTTCATGAGCAGCCAGGAGTAAAATTGAGTGAATGATCTTTGTATTCAATTTCATGATTTGAGTGATTTATTGGTGAAATAACAAAGTTGGCTCTGTTATACGATCAACCCTATTGTAAATATGATTATTGTGTGTTGTTCTATGAGTTGGTAACTGTGTTTAAAATTGCAGTTGAATGTACAAGTTGTTTGGGTGTTAGAGGATCGTATCAAAGGTTTTCCTTTGAAATTGCAGAGCGTATGGTTGCAAGAAAGCAATTTAAATTTTATGGTTGTCAAATCGAAGAGGTTGTGAAATCAAACAGCGAGGCTTTGGAAGGAAGAGAGCATACTTCCCTTTAAACCCACATCAAGCTACAACAATGATTACTCTGTTTTCTACCAATTGGAATTTGCCCAAATTAGAAAGTTTTTTTTTTGTTTTTTTAAGAAATCCATGCAATTGCTTAAATATGGAAACAAACACTGATCTTTAGTTATGGTCTAGATCTGAAACCACAACAAATAAATCTCCAAGATAAATAACACCCCAAACGCACAAATTTTAGGCTTCTATTATACACAAGAATACTCACACCACTATTTTGAAACCTTAAATGCTCTCCAAACCTGACAATATTTGTTAAAAAACGCTAAATAGAAAGAAGTTGCTCCTCATGCTAATAAATAACTTGATTTGAGCTATTTCAACTAGACAAACAAACATTTCTACCAAAAGCTAAATAAATACCTTCACTCTCATAACCGCAATGAAGTAAAGCAGCCTTCTTGAAAATAGAAATGTTGGGGAGTTCTGGCCCCTTCTCTTGACCAGCCGAATCGGCAACTAGGGACCAAGCATTTCCTTGGCTATGATAGCACGAGGGAACCTCTATGTAGACAATGCATCCACCCCGTTCCTCATCTCCCATGTTTTCTGCCATTCCCATTCAACAAGGGGCGATCTGAATCAATACTAAGATATTTAGTGGAATTAAGCGACTTGTCCAATTTCAAAAGTCCTGTAAGTCCTTTTACACTAGGATTTATATGCGAGAAACCATGGTTTTTATTGGGCTTAATTTGACCTGCTTCACCATCTGTTAATGGAAACAAAAGCCTTTGATAGATTCTGGTCAGAGAATCCTGCGATGGATGGCAGAGCAAAGAATCCGGCGTGCAAGCAATGCAGAGAGCGTAAGCGGGAAACCCAAATCGTATTAGGAATTTAGGCGCGCTCCTTCATACCCTGCGGTTTGAAGCGTAGCTGTTTGCGGTTTACGTTTGCAGTTTGGGTCGCGTGGTTTATGTTAACAATTTGGAGCAGTTGCGGTTTGGCAAGCCAGCGTGGCAACGGATGCGTTCATCGAGTTGCGATTTGGCAAGCCAGCGTGGCAACGGATGGGCTCAGCCATCTATGGGCATCGGATGTGAAGAGGCCTGCCATAGGCGCATTAAATGCCCTATAGCAGGCTGGTTATTGCTTACGCCACAACTAACAAGCCGTGCTATCGGGCATTTAATGAGCGAGATAGTGATTATTCACCATACATAAACATACTATGGGGCATCCGTCGATGTGAGGTTATGCATACATACACACTGGTGGATTTGACCTCTGCCTGATGGCGCCTAAAATTTCAAATTTCAAAATTTCCCGCTGAATTTTTGCAACAGGGTTTGGGTTTTGGGTTTTGAATAAGACGAGATGGTTTAATTTTCATTGATGAATTGGGCCTCCCGTGCACCTGTGTCGGCGCCTCGAGCACCGGGCACAGAAGGTCGTTTTTGTGAGCTCAATGTATTGGCAGCGATCACGGTGGAGCAAGCTCGTGGGCACTGCCCGGATCTTCTCAATGGCGGTGACTCCGCCAATCCGTCCAACAACCTTATCCAATGCATTGTCGTTCAGGTCAGTCAACCCTGCGACCATCCTCGGGGTATTCTCAATAGTTGGGTTCCTCCCACCAGCAGGTTCGGCAGGTTCTTTTCCACAGGGCTTCAGGTTCTCTTAGGAATGCATTTGACCCTAAAAGTTAAAGGATAACACCTGAAAAGTGAGGGCGAACCATCAAAATCAATGCATTCCAAATCACATGAATTATACATTTTGAACGCTGATGTGGTTACTTTCATGACGAGTTGATGCCCCATATTTGTATGTTTCTAAACATTTGGGTGAGTTTTGCCCAATTGTTGGGATGTTCCATTTCAGTGGAAATCGAGAAGTTGTTTTATTGACATATTTGAGATGAGATGCAAGAAAAACCGAAATGCTTTCGACTGAACTTCATGAAAGTATCTAATAGGCTTATCAGAAATATTCTGGATTTTTTAAAAATAAGCATCGTTGTTGTTTTGGAATTTTTAACTTTGTAACTATGTGTTTTTTTAATATTTAACTTTCTTAATAGCATCTGAAAGGTTAGTTATGAATATTTAATTATTTTAATAGAATATTGAAAGGTTAATTATGAAGTTAATTGTTAAATTTATAATTAAATTTTTATATAATTGATTTTAAATAAAATTAAATTTGACAAGTATTTTATTTTAAAACAAGTTTTTTAACCAAAGAAAAATCTCAATAAAAATAACATAGGAAATCACATATTTATATTTTGAAGTTAGTGATTTTTTTCTTTTAAATTTATTGAAGTAATCTTTTTACCTTCAATGAAAAGTCATTTTTTCATTTTTTTGAATTTTCATATGTATGATTACACATTTTAAATTTTATATGATTATTTAAGTTTGGTAATTGTTTTTATGTCATTTTTTAAATTTCATATAATTATTTAAGTTGGTTATTAGTTTCATATAATTTTTTAAATTGTGTTTTTCAAAAATATATAATTTTCATTGTCATTTTTCTTAAATTAATAATTATATATAATGTTTGTTTGTTATATACAGCCATTGGAGAGAACGTAGCTCACGCTCCCAAATTCCAGGGAGCTTGAGAGTTGTTAGGAAACTTTCCAAAATATACGGGAGCTTCAAAGGGTACTTTGGAGCTTTTCAGGAGCTTCACTACAATAAATTTTGACATTTCTGGTACCTATTTTGAGCAGATTTTCATTTTTGGGTTCTTATTTTGAGCAGAAAATGCACCATTTGTTTATTTTCTAAGTGATACATGATAGGTCAAGGGGCTGGATTGCATGGGCTCTATAAAGCAACAAAGATGTGCAGATGTGGCAAATGTTTCAACAAAATATAGATAGTTGCCAATCATTCCTTGGTAGCTTCTGTTGCAAATCTGAAGTTGAACATTTGCAAATAAGTCTATTTTCTTGAAATATATCTTGAAGATCTAATGATAAAACTCAACACATATCAATGATGGTTAGAATGAGAAAGAGTAGGGTGTTAGTCGGTTTTATTTTATAAATTTCCAAATTTCCAAACTTGAATTTTGAAATTGAATATAATATAGTCTTGCATGAAATCACATAATAATCATGTAGTAATAGTCTTTTTTGGGTTTATCAGTTCCTCGTGTTTCTTTCCTGGAAAATAATTTCAATGGCAAAAGTTGTTGATGGATAAATATTTTGATTTCGTCTGGTAGTGTTTCAAAGTTCAATCTTTTCCATATTTCATTGCAAGATGGAATTTAATTTGCAAGTTTTGGATGGAAATAAATAAATAATTTTATTTTTATTTGTAATTTATATTAAATTTAAAATATTATATTATTTTCTTTCCCAACTTGACGTTTTTTGTAAATTTGGGCAAAGCTTCTAGCCGTACCAGATACTTGTTCCCCGTACTCGAAGTACCTGTGAAAACTTGTACAACATAGATATATTTACTCTTATATATATATATATATATATATATATATATATATATATATATATATTCTAAATTGGACTAATTCTATTAATAAAACATAGTATATAGTTCGAGACTAGCCTCTGGAATTGCTATGCTAGCCAATTCCGTAGGTAGTATGGGTCCAAAAGACAAAAAAATGACTGCCCCAGATGGGGAAACTAGTCAGAAAATCGTTGCCATCAGAGGGGAAACCATCATTGTCTAGAAAAAACCTAGAATTTGACAAATTGTCCAGGAAATGCATATACTCGGAGAAATTAAACAAAACTGAGAGAAAAAACCTATCATTTCTATGGCAGAATAGCATGCTAGGTGTCGTGCTGCTCTGGTGGTGGCTCCTCAACAATGAGACACCTGTAATCTTTTGAAGAGTCTTCGACTTTCTTCGAATTCTAGGCGACGGGTTCTGGTGTAGTAGCGATGCATACCAGGCTAGCGCTGCCCTTTCTTCTTTCATCACTCGACCATTCTGGACTCCCACTACCACTGCCTTCGCTGCTAGAAGAGTGAGTTTCAAGCTTGACCAACAAAGCTTAGGATTTCCATGAGAGTTGTGGAGGCTTTAGAGCAATTTTGGATTTCCTTGGTCGCTTTCTGGAACCTCTCTCAGCATAACTTGAAGGCGCTTCTTGGAAGCTGACGGTGATAGTGGTTGTAAGACGGGGTCTGTCCATAGAACAACCATAGTGGAACTGTGCAGAATTTTCTTCAGGAGCGAGGAGCGGGTGTCGAAATGAATTGAAATGGGGGGCTGAGAGGATTGACCCCTTCCTCTACCTTGGAAACAATGCATTCGATGCCTCCTCGGCATATTGAAGCAGGAATAAGCATTGGAGAGGCTATCGAGCGAAGGCGTGGAGGCAAAGTGAGCGGAAGGGTCGGCACACTGAAGCGAAGGAGCGAGCGAGAGACAACAATGGAGGTCGCAATACAAGTCTGTGTGACAGCAGGTGTGAGTGAGAGGAGTGAGTGAGAGACAACAATGGAGGTCAAAATGCCTCTCTATGTGCAAACGAAAGCTCAGCTTCGCGACTATAGAAAGGAAAAAGCTGCAAGAGGATGATGACAGAGACGAAGGACACAGAACTATTAAGGAGAATTCAGGGCGGCAAGCCAGATAGTCATTAAGAATGAGAGTAATTAAGGTCTTAGGCGAGCATCTGGCCAGTTTAAATGCTGCCGGATAAGTCCCATGTGTGGCCATGTGGCACGTGCTGGGCTTGCCATCTCTCGCCTACGATCAAGCACCCATATCTGGGGGTGATCTTTTATATATTACTTATATATATAATTATTTATATATTGTGAATTATATATATTGCCCTCGTATCCCCGAATCCCCGTGTCGGACACCTCTAGGTGTCGGATTCGCCCCCAATTCGAGGGACACGAAGTGTCCGAACAGGGTACGGTCGGGACACGGCGTGTCTGAAAAGGGACACGCCGTGTCCCGACCTTACCCTGTTCGGACACTTCGTGTCCACTCCTGCTGGGTACGGCCGGGCCCGCGGCAACCAAAAATCGCGATTTTTTTTTATAAAATGTGGCTCTTCTTTCATGTTTTCTCACCAATTTCATTTGTGTTTCATTTGTGAAGTGAGAAGGAGAGCAAGGAGCAAGAGCAAGGAGCAAGTGTGTTCTTTCGAAGAGATTCGGGCATCCAGTAAGTGCATTGTCCCTCTATATTTTGCATTTAGTTTGTTGTTAGTGTTTGCATGTGCATATGTTTTATATATTTAGTTGTTTTTGTTTATTTTTTACGGTATTTATGGCTCAATCAAAGGCAGCAAGACAGGGGCAAAGAAAGGGGAAGAATGTCTCCATTGGAGATGCCCCTCCTGTCCCTCTTTCATCACAGTCTGCAAGTATTCCATCCATTGGAAGTGGGGCTACAACAGTAGCTTCAAATGTGCAGGGAAAACAAATTGTTGACCCCAAATACCCATTGTGGAAATATGCAACAAGAGAGGAAGGGGCAGCAAAAAAGGGAGGAGGAAATTGTGACTGGAAATGCAATTTTTGCAATGGCCATTTCAAAGGCACACATTTCCGTGTGAAAGTTCATTTGTTGGGTATTCCAGGTTGTGGCATTAAATGTTGTACAACAATTGAATTGTCAGATAAGAAGAAATTGCAGAAAGAGGCAAGTATTGGTGAGGCAAATGTGGCAGCAAAATCAAAACAATCCAAGACTGATGACCCCCTTCCATTCTTGAGGAAAAGCAGCAGCAAGTTCCCTTTTGAGACTTCTAGCAGGGGAGAATTAGCAAAGAGAAAGGCAACTACAGTTGGTCCAATGGACAAGGTTTTCCAAAAAGAGAAAAGGGAAGAGCTTGACCTCACCATTGCATTTTTTTTCTATCAGAACTTCATATCTTTTAATGTTGCACGGTCACCTCTATTTATTGAGATGTGTCGAGCTCTTTGTCATGGGGCTCCATCGGGGTATGTGCCTCCTGGGTCAGAGAAGCTCAGAACCACATTGTTGACAAAGGCAAAGAAAGAGGTGGACAAAATGCTTGAGCCTATTAAATCAGCATGGCCAACATCTGGGGTTAGCATTGTTTCTGATGGATGGACAGATCCAGCACGCCACCCACTTATTAACTTCATGGTGTCATCCACGAATGGTGCAGTTTTCTTGAAAGCAGTGGATGCATTTGGAGAGTACAAGGATGCACAATATATGGGTGAGTTATTTCTCAAAGTTATTGAAAGTGTAGGTGTGGATTGTTGTGTGCAAATCATTACAGATAATGCATCTGTTTGCAAGGCTGCTGGCATGATTGTGGAAACAAAATATCCACAAGTATTTTGGACACCTTGCATTGTTCATTCATTGAACTTGGCACTGAAATCTATTGCTTCTGATGTGCTTTGGATTGGAGACACTATTGAGGATGCACGACATATTCGCAACTTTGTAACAAACCATACAAATGCCCTCACTATCTACAAGGAGTACAACAATCTATCATTGTTGAAGATTGCAGATACACGGTTTGCCTCTTCATTCATCATGTTGAAGAGGTTGAGGGAGGTCAAGATCGCTCTTGGGTCTATGGTTATTTCAGAGTTTTGGTCTTTTTGGAGAAAGATGGATCAAGCAGCCTCAAAGAAGGTGAAGGACATAGTGTTGGATGATATATGGTGGGAGAAGGTAGATCTAATTATTCAGATCATGGAGCCTATCATTTCCTTGCTCAGATTTGTAGATACAGACCAACCCATCCTAGGAGAGGTTTATGAGGGATGGGATTCCATGATTGAGTCTATGAGGACCATTATTTTATAGAGTCAGTGCCCAGAGTATGAGACATCACCTGAGGCCTTCTTCACCGTCATACAGGATATTCTTGTCAGCAGATGGGACAAGAATTGCACACCTTTACATTGTTTGTCTCACTCCTTGAACCCAAACTACTACAGCCATGAGTGGCTGAATGGTGGACCTTCCTGCAGATTCCCTCCTCACATGGATGCTGAAATCTCATAGGGAAGGAAAGATGCATTGAGGAGGATTTTTCAGGATAGGGCATCCCTTGATGAGGTGGAGGATGCCTTTGCAGATTTTTCCACTGCCAGGGGGCGATTTGGAGGCTATGATTTGATTCGAGACAGGGGGGCTAAGAGGTCCCATTCTTGGTGGGCAACTCATGGGGCAGCAAGCCCTCCTCTACAGCAGTTAGCCATGAGGCTCCTCTCTCAGGTGACTTCATCCTCTTGTTGCGAGAGGAATTGGAGCACATATGGGAATTTGTATAGTGTGAAGAGAAGCAGGCTTGAGCAGTCCAGGGCAGAGACAATGGTGTATGTGCACACCAACCTTCGTCTCATCTACAAGCAGAGGGAGGAGTGGTTGAAGGGAAAGACAAAGATGTGGGATGTCTTTCCTGATGATATGGGTCTGGACAGCAGTGTTGAGTTGGCATTGGCCAACTTGGATCTCAATGCGCTAGTGCTAGAGCCTGTCAGAGTTGATGATGGATTAGAGGGGTCATCCTCCACACCAGCAGATGCAGAGATGATAGAGGAGGAGGATGCATCGGAGGCAGAGGAGAGTAGTGGTGAGCATGATGATCAGGATTTCGACAGTGATGCTGATTATGAGGATTGATGACTCTGACTCATTGAGGCTTCAGGCTTGTAGTCTTGTAGATTGTAGTTGATTTTGTATTTTCTATTTCTATTTTCCATTGGCAGTGTTGTTATGTAACACATTTTGATTCTGATGACTTAATGAAAAAACTACAGTATCTTACTATCTTCAATCTTGTCTTTCTGAGTAAATTTGACGATTGTATCATGTATGGTGTATCGATGTATCATTGTAATTTGTATTATAGTATCAATGATGATGTATGACTCATGAGTATCTAATATCTATGTTTGAATCAATGAATTTTGTATGAATTTGTGCAAAAAATATCTAATTTTTAATATATTAATATATATATATATATATTTTTTTAAATATATATATATTTTTAAAATATATATATTTTTAATA